>CM076574.1:316929612-317051976 GCA_034641835.2 Pinus albicaulis | reverse complement strand
AGCTATTAGCCTTTGTAAATATATTTTTTATATTAATAAATAAAAACACAGTGTGCAACAAGAGTGATGAGATGGGGTTTTGATTTCTGTGTTGTGTGAACAATTCTATTTTGGAAGGTTTGTCTCTATCACATAAATGATGAATCACAATTCACTTCTAATTGAGTCTGTTGGGGTTCCCATGTTTTGGCCAGATTGGCAAGACCAAAGGATGAGACAACATCAGAACCACTTTCAGACCTCAGGATCTAGCCCTCCTGGGTCTAGAGAGGGATCTCTCCATAAATACAAAGAACGATATATATCTTTGAAGCTCAAATGAGGTATTAGGCTAGCTATGAAGCACAAGGGGGGTTTGAAATTATTTGGTTGGTTGGTTGCTGGGTTGAGTCATGAGATCATAAACTAAGAAGGTAATGGGAAGAAAGGAGCAGGGCAGTAGGACGTTTTGGCAAAAAAGGATAGGTCAAGAAAGTGCCATCCATTGGGCTATGGAGTCATGAAAGAGGATTACTTGCAAACAAATAGCTAAGGCTTTCAGAGGGCAAGTCACCTATACTAAAGAATCTTTTAGATAGATGATGGAATGGAACAATAAGGGAAGAAGGTGAAAGCAGGAAAGACACCCAATTTTTGTCTATAGATCGGGTCAGAGGTCATTTAACTCCAGACCTGCTTGGACATACTCAAAGGCAACTTTCAATGGAGTCACAATGGGGCAGCTTATAGATCGGACCTGAGGTCATTTAACTCCAGGTCTGCTTTAGCATGCTCCAAGGAAAAAATAGAGATAAGTTTAAACAGAGCCAGGGTCTATAGATCAGAGAAGGACTTTGAACCTTCAATTCTTTGACCCCAGCAAGAAACATCAAAGTAGCAAACCCCGAATTCACACATCAGCTAGCAGGAAATAACATCTTCTACACTGGTTAAACCACATGAATTTACCCTTAGATTCACAATTAGCGGAAAACATTGAAGGTAGGGAGAGAAGAAACATAGGGTACCATGCGAGGGTAAATTCTATGCTATATTTATGATGCATACCAGAAGACCAATGAACAACATGAAAAATTTAATAAACAGTGTTAGAGAAAACATCGCCAATAGTAATAGACCGAGATCCTGTGAAATTTTCTTGATTAATTGATGCAAAACCAGTCACATACACTGAGCTCAATGGCTAATACAGTCCAAACATTCTCCTCCTAGCCTACTACATTACAAACTACTCAGCTACTCCCTCCCAAGACTGTTCTAACAGTCAAAATGAATCCCTCTAACAGCAACAACAACAACCGAACAAAAACCCTTTACAATTTGTTCTTGGGGATTGTTATAGGAGAAAATAATAACAAGAGTAGATGATATTCATTAAATGGATCTCATTAAGACAGAGCGGGGAAAGAGTTCGTGCCCACTCTTCTTAATGGCACCTGCATCGCTGTAAGTACTTTTTGGTATGGTTTGGGAGGCTCTGTCAGGCCAATATTTACCTCGGATGTTTCGTGAAGTCCTTTTGGCTATAAGGCCCTCTGTTCTGTCTTCTGAAGTAAGTAAGGTGACTGAAAGGTCTTTTAGGTCTCCATTCTTCCATAACTACGATCCTGACAGCCCTTAAGAAGTTTCTATCAAAGTAATTAACTTTTTCTGGCCTCGAGGAGGCATGAAGACTGTTGTAGGAAGGTGTACCTCTGGAGAAAATGCGTTCTGTCGTTATGTAGCGCTCATATGACTTGTTGGTGCGCACTTTAGTCTTCAAACTGTGCCTTAATCCTTCAGACATGGGATTGGGTGCTAAATATTTAATTAATAGGCCCAAATCCCTTAAAAACCGCTTCTGTTGTTTCACTTTGTCGCTGTTGTAATGACCTCTCTGTGACCCCTGCAAAACACGTAAAACATGTTAAGAAAAAGCATGCCGGGGGGAGATAGATGCAGTGGAAGGCTGCGAGGACGATAGCGAAACTGTGGAGGGGTGGCGAAAATGCAGTAGAATGGTGAGAACAGGTCAGGCAACGCAAAAAATGGTGTTAGACTAGATAGGTGGAGGTGTGGTGGAGAAGGAGCATGCTGACCGTTCGATCCTGCATGGTGGTGATGATCGACGACGAAAAATGCACGATGGAAGGGCTTTGGAAATCGGGCAAAAAACAAAGGTAATGAGAAAATTCCGCGAAGGAAGGTGACGTGGAGCTCTGTTGGTGGGACCCGGTCGATGGCGGGGCGTGGATTTAATCTGAATCGTCTGATCTCAGGAGAAGATCGACGGTTGAGAACGCATCGGAGGGCGATAGATGGTGGGCCAGGGGTCCCGTTTTCCTTGGGCTAACTCCCGAGCATCTTCGTGGCGTGATCATCATTGGATGGGCAGCTTCAGATTGGACGGTGTACGTGCATATCGCACCGGGTCCACAGTTGAACGTTAACATGCGATGAGGGCAGTTTTTCAATAGTGCTCAAAGCCATGTGTCGGCCGGTGAATGGCATCGCTACTGAATGAAAAATATAGCCTGCCTTCCCAAAGGCGGTGCGATAGAAACCGCCGGTTTTTGCATAGTGTTTTGGCGTGGGGACCACCGGGGCGGATGAAATATGGACTGTCGATCTGTGGATCAGATCGACGGTGGATATGCGATCGGAGGAGTAAACGGGGGGGGGGGACAGGCGCATTGCTAAAAAGCGCTGACCATCAGATCTTACACAAATCGACATCTCAGATCGTTTCAAAGGCCGACGGACCAAAAGCACTATCGCATCGGAGATTTTTCTGTTTACAAAGGAAAAATGCTCCGCTCCAACTCTCTGATTGCGATAAGCGCTTGGTTTTAGCGCTCGGGTCACATGGGGAAGTGGTTTACGGGGCTAGGCCGAAAGGCGCTAGCCTGATATATGTTGAAATATGGGTTTTTAGCCATTTTTAATGCAATTTGAGGTTAGAAAGGGGTAACGGTAGAGGAAAAAAGGGGGTATTAAACCAAACAAGGGGTGTGTGTAGGGTCTAAAGGGAATTTTGGGATGATTTAGAGAAACTAGGGGAGGAAAAAAAGAAGAAAGAAACAGGGGCTAAGTGAGGATGAAATGAGGGGGATAAGGGCCTTTTGGGCAATTTCTTCACAAACAGAGAGGCTTCTCTCATGGAATCAGTAGTGAGGATTTATCAAAGGACGAAGGCATAAGGAGGCTTCAAGGATGATGTGTTTTCAAAGGGAATGCATTCCTTGAAGGCTCAAAAACATTTTAGCCCCTTGTTTGCTTGTCAAAAAATTCATAGGGGGCTAGCAAAGTCATTAACGGAATATAAAATACATTAAATTTTGAATCTGCGTAGTTAGAATATTTTTTGTGTTGAGCGATATTTATGAAATTCTAAAGTTTTCCTTCGGGGAGCCAATGTTTAGAATTTTTCTTATAAGTCTGTGTGCAGGTGCATAAGAGTCAATATTTCCTTATTGAAATTGTGGATGGATCCATTTGGCAGTAATTTCAGTGGTGTTACTATGGACGAGAGGAAAAACGAATGTATTTTCCGAAGGAAAAATTGTATTTTTCCCCAAAGTCCAGAGGTTTCAAAACAAAAGTGTGCATGGTAAATGGACAGTTGAGATTATCTCACAGATCTGAAGCGGAGAGCGATGGATGGTTAAGATCCTATCACATAAATGAATAGAAGATGGATGGGTGAGATGATATCGCAAGAGTGCAGTGGCAAAATGAACGGTTAAGAAGCCATATCGAAACCGACGATTATTATCTTTATTGCTAACTCATCGCAAGTTATATTGTTTAATTTTGTTCAAGTTATATCGCCATGTGTCAGATTTCCATGTATATCGCATATTGCATCAGCTAAGGGATCATTGAAATACGATATATTATAATCGCCGATGTGTGAAATGTATATTTACCGAGATGCGAAATCGGTATACTTGCGATATTGCAATGTAGGTAAAATTGCGATGTTGCAATGCGGTTGAGTTGCGAAGTGTGATAGGGTGGAAATTCATGGTGATGTAATTTGTGAAAGAGCAGAGTTGAGATGAGATAAATTTGCCTCAGTTAATGTGAAGGGACGCTTGCAGAAGCGATGTGTAGGCAGAGAAAGGTAAGATGAAGTGCTAAGGTTAAAGCGCTTTTAATAAAGGTTTAAAATATATAGTTTGGACTAAAGGGAGCTTCTGCCAATGAAAATTATGATGAATAAAGTGGTTTTATAAAAACAAAACTTGTTTTATGAACCTATTCAGATGTGAACAAATTCGCAACATATACTCTATTTCGAGTATAATCCTGGGTTAAGGCGGAGTTGATAGTTAGCCCTACATCATTTTTTGGTATTAGAGTGAGACTAGTGCTCTTTGGGGTTTTTTATTCAAATATTGAATTGTATTCTCAGTATGTGTAGAATTTGCATTGGTAATAGATCCATATACAAGGGTTATGGTATAAAAGTAATTAGTTGTTGGGAGATCAGAACACAAAATATTTTATGCATAGAAGAATACTGAAATGTTGCAGGCAATGAAGGCTTCAGCCATTTCATTCAAGACAGATTGTGAAAAGAGGTTTGAGGAAGATAAGACCATGGAAGGATCTTGTAAGTTTTAAAAAATGTATTGATATATGTATGTGAATATAAGTAGCAACAATAAATTGCAGTCAGGTAGCTGTGACAAAGGACAAGGGATCAAGTGAAGAAATTGCAGCAAGAGATGTTGTACGGAAATGAATAGAACATGGATGTTCTTAGAAGGAAAAGGAGATTAGTTGGAAGAAGAATTAAATTTCATACAGTGCAAAGTAAAGCAACATGTTTATTATCCAAGCCAATGAAAGCTTAAGGAGATAATATCATTGGAATATCTCTCATGTATGAGTTATATTTTAATATTTGGTCTAATTTGAATTATTTTCATAGTGAAAAGAATGATAGCAGCCAACACACAGCAAAAAAATGTGTAAAGGGAAGAGAAGTTGTGTTAGTGGCAAATTCAACAAAGGATATTGTTGTAGAAAAGAAGATAATAGCATAGTTCTCAAAACAGAGAGAGGGGAAGGTGAGCATTGGTTACAAAATCCTGATAGCATTGGAAGCTGAGGAGCAGGAATGCTCAAAAGAGGTTTCGTTGAAGAAACCCCAGGAAATATACCAATATGATGACTTGGTGTAGGTGACAAGTAAAGACTCGTTACAAAGAAATGAGAGAGGATTATTGTAAGCTCACATTGGGCAAAGGGATTCCACATAAAGAAGTCGAGATGACTATTAGGGGTCATAAGAGAAGCCACAATAGAAGAAATAAAGATGATAAGGAAAATGGCAAGGGAAAGAAGATGAGCCAAGAAGTACTTGACAAAGACATTGTTGAATTGAAAGCAAGTATTGATGCAATAATAATACTGCTTGAGGACTATGAAAGGGACCAAGGTATCGTTGGACTATGAAAAGAAAGAAGATAAAATGGAAGTTTTTTGTAGAAATAGATAAAGAGGATAATGTACATAATATTAAGATAAGAACTCATAACAACTGAGTTAAAGGTGACAGATGGTTATTGTAGACCTAAGCAAGAATTTTACCTTATTGAGGAAGGAATTATTGATGGTTTTCTGAACTGTTGGACAAGTTCAGATCAACTGAGAGGTGTGATGATTGAGACATCAAAGGAAGAGCATCTTTGTATTCTTGAAACTAATGTTTTGTGTATGTATGCAGGTGATGAACAACCTTTAAAAGATGTATTTATGCAATTTGATGAATAAATGAATTTGTTAGAAGAGATGGTTGTAATAGAACAATTCCTAATTGAACATGTGTTCAAAGACACTGAAGATGGAAAACAATTGAATACTATTATGGAAGCTAAAAATGATGAATCTACTAAGAATTGGCAAAATAATGGCAGATAGTCTGAAGGCAAAAGGAAATTGCAGATTGCAAAAGAAAAAGTAGAAAATAAGTATGAAGATACCCTTATGACAGGATCAAAAAAGAGTATATGTATAGTGTAAACACTTGAGGTAATGGGATTATCTCTTCAAATTTTATTCAAAAATAATGAACTTGTATTGATAGTTTATGGGCAAGGAATTTTATTGAAAGAGCATAATGAAGCATCAATGAAAATGGATCTTAATAAAGATTGCATTGTAAAATATGGTAGAACAGAAATTTATAAGGAGAATTTACTCCAACGAGGTATAGTTATTCCAGTAAAGGCTATGAAGAAGAAAGGAAAAGAGGATGGTTGAAAACTTAAGAATAGGTTGGCAAAAGCTAATGCACAACAGAAAATTGAAGACAATGTTATATGTACAAATTGAAAAATGAGTAAAGGTGAATGTAATCAGCAAACTGAAAAGAGACAGACAATCTCAGAGGATGAAGACAAAGATGCTTTCGTGAACTATGCATTTGCAGTGAGCAACAAAGGGGTTCAATGGAATGTGATATTCATGGTGTTAACAGTAATTTTTATGTAAAAGGGACTTTATAGCGGAATGGAAAATCTGTTGTATATTGTGATTTTGTTACCTGTACATAAACAAAGAGAACTTTAGTGTCTAAAATTAGAGATTTGCAGATTTTGATTGAAAAGAAAGAGGAATGGGAAAAGAAAATTAGTGGCTTACAGATTTGTAAGGAAGAAAAGGGAATAATGAAAAGAAATATGAAAGGAAGGAAGGCCAAAGAGAAGAAAAAAGAACAAAATTCAGAAATTAGAAAGCATTCAGAATAAAGTAAAAACAAAGAAGACTTTTCCAAGACAAGACAGTATAAAGAAAATGGTTTGGAAACAGAAGAGGATGCTGGTGATAGGGTAAGAAATCAAAATATACAGTTAGGTACAAGACAAGGGAACTAGTGGAGAAGACATTAAGTTGAAGTTAAATACTATTGAGATGATGACAGGACAACAGGACACAAAGGGACAAAAATTTATGTTTCTTGAAGAGATACTTATGTTGAATATCAGTATCAAAACACTATGCAGTATAAATGCTTATGACAGAGCAAAAGGACATCCACAATATAGGGTTTTGCATCTAGAAGAAGGAGAGAATGCAACAAATATACCTGCAATTGGAAAATGTCAGACAACCAGTTGGAAGATGAAGTTTAATGAAGTTTACAACAGAGTAAGTTAGAAGACTCATGAACATGAGTCCAAGAATTATTTCAACCTGGGGAGTCTGATGCAGGAGAATTCTTCAAAGTTTATAAGACCTAAGAGTCTTATCACACATTTAATAAAGGGAGTGGGTTCCCTTAATTATTTTGTTTATTTTCCTAAGTTTAGTCTGAGTTCTAAAGACATTTAAAGGTAATTTGATTAATGAATAATATCTCGTGAGTTGTACAGATCTTACGGATGAGTGAGTAATCCTAGGAAGAATGAGTATTTTAGGGATCTAGAGGTCTAATATAGGATTTTGGTTGAGTAAAGAATGAAATTGAGAGAAGCTTTAGGAAATATTGAGAGATTTTTGGATCTGAACTGAAATTGGTTCATCATTCCTTTTTTGTATATATTGGTAAGCATTTGAAACATAAGGGGTTGGCCCGAAGTTAGTAGTTTGGGCCTTATGAGGCAGGAGTTAATAATCTTATGAAATATAGTTGTTAGCCTTTGTAAATATATTTTGTTATATTAATAAAAAAACACGGTGTGCAGCGAGAGTGATG
Source organism: Pinus albicaulis (assembly GCA_034641835.2). Taxonomy (NCBI): domain Eukaryota; kingdom Viridiplantae; phylum Streptophyta; class Pinopsida; order Pinales; family Pinaceae; genus Pinus; species Pinus albicaulis. The sequence continues at coordinate 317,044,289 of CM076574.1, read as the reverse complement.
ACATGGGGTTTTGATTTATGTGTTGTGTGAAAAATTCAATTTTGGAAGGTTTATCTCTATCATTTCAATGGTGAATCGCAAATCACTTCTGATTGAGTCATTGACATAATATAAAATACATTAAATTTTGAATCTGTGTAGTTAGAATATTTTCTCTGTTGAGCGATATTAATGAAATTATAAAGTTTTCCTTCGGGGAACCAGTGTTTAGAATTTTTATTAGAATTCCATGTGTAGGTGCATAAGATTCGAGATTTCCTTATTGAAATGGCAGATGGATCTGTTTGGTGGTAATTGGAGTGGTGTTACTATGGACGAGAGGAAAACAAATTTATTTTCCGAAGGAAAAAATGTATTTTCACCGAAGTTCGAGAGGTTTCAGAATAAAAGTGTGAAGGGTGAATGGATGGTTGATATTATCTCATAGATATGAAGCAGAGAGCGATGGATGGTTAAGATCCTATCGCATAAATGAATAGAAGATGGACGGGTGAGATCATATCGCAAGAGTGCAGTGGGAAATGAACGGTTGAGAAGCCATATCGCAATCAACGATTCTTATCTTTATTGCTAAGTCATCGCAAGCTATATTGTTTAAGTTTGTGATGCAATGAAGTGGCCATATGTTGGGTTTTCGTGTATATCTCATATCGCATTAGTTAAGGGATCATTGAAATGCGATATGTTATAATCGTCGACGTGTGAAATGTATATTTGCCGAGATGCGAAAACGGCATACTTGCGATATTGTAATGTAGGTAAAACTGCGTTGTTGCAATGTGGTTGAGTTGCGAAGTGTGATAGGGTGGAAATTCATGGTGATACGATTTGCGAAAGAGTAGAGTCGAGATGAGATAAAGTTGCCTCAATTAATGTGAAGGGAAACTTGCAGAAGCGATGTGTAGGTAGAGAAAGGTAAATGAAATGCTAAGGTTAAAGCGCTTTTGATAAAGGTTTAAAATATATAGGTTGGACTAAAGGGACCTTCCACCAATGAAATTTATGATGAATAAAGTGGGTTTGTAAAAATAAAAGAAGTTTTATGAACCTATTCGAATGTGAACAAATTTAGAACATATACTCTATTTTGAGTATGATCCTGGGTTAAGGTGGGGTTGATAGTTAGCCCTGCATCAGACCATGCTGAGAATGCCCTAGTTGTACCTGTGATCCAGATCATCTGAAGAAATTCAAGGAAAATCAAGTGCGAGCTAAGAATTTTATCATGGATGGATTCAAAGATCATGTTGTGCCACATATTGCCGGGAAGAGCACATCAAATGAAATGTGGAATGCTTTGGATATGATGTATCAGGGAGGTTTTATCCAAAGGAAAATGCTTCTAGAGAAGCAGATGCGGTTATTCTAGATGCATAAGGGTGAGGAGATATATCCCTTCCTCTTCCGACTCCAGACTATTCGTGATCAACTTATTTCCATGGGTGCAACTCCAGATGAAGGGATCTTGGTAAGGACTGCCCTGAATGCAGTCATCGAGGAATGGGAAACATTTTTCCAGACCATATTGGGCATGGCAGTGTTACCATCCTAGGCAGATATGTGGGAAATCCTTCGTCAGGAGGAAATCAAGAGATTCACCAAGAGGCAAAAAAGTGGCAGCAAAACAGTCAAGGTGAAGAAAGAAGAAGAAGAGGATGCAACCCTTGCATCAAAGGAATGAAGGCATCAAAAGAAGAGGAAGATGGGCCTATCCAAGTTCTGGTGCTTTAATTGTGGCAAACTTTGACACTTCGCCAGCACTTTTCCTAAGAAGAAGAGAAAGGATCTTCTGAATCCAAGGCATCATTAGCAAAGGACAATGGGAGTGATGATGACGTAGCCATGAGTACTCATGAGCCACGTAAGTGGGGAGATATGGATTTTTAGAGCAGCTATAGATGAAACAGATAGGATCCTTGAGGTGCCCAGACTCTTGGATCACATACAACCTACGGGATCCTTAAGATGTTAGCTGGACAAGTAGAGCAGTGGGTGCGGGGGATCACAGTGAAGCGAGGGTGGAGTTGGATGCTATAAAGTGAGAAACACAGTGCAAAGGCAACAACAATGTAGAAGCTACAATGAAGAGGTTGATGAGACTTCAGCAGTGCAGAGAGGCAATGCTTACATAGTGCAGAGCTATAGCAGTGCAGTACATTTAGGAGGAAAATGCAGAGCAACAACCAAGGGAGTTTTAGTAATGAGATGCAGCCTACCTAACTTGTTTGTCAATTATTGGGTAGGGGTCCTTCAGTTGCTTACTTCTCAGCAACTGATTTGTAGTGCTAGGGGCAACATGATGCAACAATATGAGAGGGATCTATAGTACAAATGTAATAGTGTTAGTGGCAGTGACATGGGCAACAATACATAAAGTAGTAGCGTGGTGGATGGAGGGCAGCAGGCTAAGCATCAACATCATAGAGACCTATGCCAAGATCTTGCAATACATGGAGTGGATGTATTGTTAGAGCACACTTCATGCTAAGAGGGAGTGTTGATATTTTGTGGTAGCATCAAGTGTACTCTAGCCCTTAAATTTTGTGGAAGTGATAAGACACACAAGACCTCCAAAATCTAGAAAGAGTTTGGAGAAATTTCATCTCGTGTGTGAGATATTAAAATAATTAATATTTTTAATGAGGACCCTAAGTCTAACTTAGGGAATTAGAAAAATTAAAGTGAATTAACTAAACACATGTGATGAACTATTTTATGTGACGTAGATCAAGTAGTCTTTTAATCTAAGCCGTCAATAAGAGATTAAATAATGGTCATTGATGTGTCAATGAAAAATTATAAGAGAAAGGCTTGGGGTCAGTTGGAGACACACACAGAGAGTCTAAGAGATTGAATTCTTTTGACGGAGCAGTGCTCGGATGAATATCAGATCTGAGTGACTCAGAGTTGCAACGAGGGGCAGATGCAGTGATTGGTCAAGAGGGCTAAGATTATAGTGTAGAGCAAGGGCAGTAGAGACACAATGGAAGAAGCGCAACCATCAGAGGGAGTGACGCAGTCCCTCGGGAGGGTGATGGAAGCCCACGCAGAGGCAGCGCAACATCTCCAAGAATAAGTCCAAAATTCTGTCGGAAGAAGGGTTTCTGAGCAAGCAGGGCTAAACCCAAGATCCAAGAGAAGAAGATCCACTCAGAGCTAGTGTGATGCAGTTCCTCAGCCTAGGCTATGCAAGCTTACGTAATTTTTGTGCAGAGGCTACGCAGAGCCAATTGGGGTTTCACCAGTTGCTCATCTGGATTAGCCGGGACTTGTGAGAGTGAGGTATATCTCAGATTTTCTCTAATTTTTTAGGATATCTCTGTTGGGTCATCCAAGTTTATGGCACCCTAGATGTACTCAGAAACTGTTGCTTAACAATAATATACCCTCATATCTGCTGCATTGGTTTCCTGCATTGGGTTTTTTCAGGGATATTTGTCCAAAAAATCAGTGTGTCACTTTGTCAAATGAGCATGCTATTCAGTAAATGATGTGTATGTGTAGGCTATTAATTGTATTTACTTCGATGTTGATTTTGAATTTTCAGATTTATAACTTGTATGTTTAATCAAGTAGGAGAAGTAAATCAAGATTTAACAGTAGTGTTTCTTAGTTAAGAAATTTTCACACAAATGTTACAGTGGAGAAGACACTTCCTTCAATCTATTTGGGTGTCTACTGAGACCAGGCTTTGTGCCCAACAACTAGCAAGTTTATTTGGCCCGACTAACTACTAGCTGGAGGTCAACACCATCGTAAAAAATTTCATGCCAAGCAGACCAAGAAGCTAACCAACCGATTGGGCCTCACTTCAAGTCAGGGATTGGGCGGTTGGCCCCATTTTTTTATTTTTTCTACTAATATGATTCAGACTGACCCCAAACCTCATCTGAAGTCCTGATCCTGACCTCTTCTAAAGTCTCGAGTTTGACATGGGGTGGGGCCTAGCGACTACCAAGTTTCTCTGGCCCAACTAATTTCTAGTCGAGGGTCAGGGTCGTCTTACCAATTTTCATGCCAAGCATACCAATAAGTCAACCAGTCGATTGGGCCCCACTTCAACTCAAGGGTTAGGCGATCAACCCCTTTTTTATTTTTTATGCAAATATGACTCAAACTGAACCCCAACCTCATCCAAAGTCTTCACTTCGACCTTGAGCAGAGCCCATATATTTTGGTACATATTGTGGATTAAAGGATGGATAATAATAGTGGAGTCCCCAGGAATAAGCATATCTTGAATATTCTCTACTTTTCAGGGATAGACCCTGTAGAAGGACATATTAGGAATTTACTCAAGATTATTAGTTGTTTTTTCCAAATCCCCCAAAAAAATTGGATTTCTAGTTGACCAACAGGGTGAAAAATCAACCCCCTTGGTTATTTTAATTATTAATAATTAAATTAAATTAATTAATTACTTGTTTAGTTATTTAATAATATCTTCTTAATTTATAATTTTTCTTAATAACAATTAGTAAATTATTATTAATAGCTAAGAATTATTATTATTAACCATAATACTTATTGGAAATTAGAAAAAATACTAATAGGCTAAGAAAGGAATAATAAACCCATGGAGGGTAGCTCAATAGGCAATGGTTGCGTTATGAAGTATTATGTAAATGATGATATTCAAGGTTGAAATCCCATGTAGGTCAAATCAACAAAAAAAAAATAAAACAAGATTAATACTTATTAACAATAAATTATTATTATTTATTAAGACATAAATACTTGAAATATGTTCTTATACAAATTTATGTAATTTTGTGTTACATAATTTATTATAATTTTATCAAAAAAATAATGAATTAAGTGCTTTTCTAATTCCTCATTTTAGAAAAACTTAATCTAGTTAAAGTAAAAAAAATTTGGATCCACACTATAATTCCAATTCCAATTTTGATGAAATATATGTTCTAAGCACGTCAACACTTTTTTCCTTCCTAAAACTACTACACATAACCCTCCTTTCTATATGTCTACCTTTATCATGGATGCTCTTTACTTTTCTATTTCCCCCAACTATGAGCTAGAAATGGACCCCTAGTAAAGCACTTCCTATTCATATTTATCATAATAAGCTCTCGGAGGAGAATTATTTTGATCAATTTTATTAAAATGTTCACTTTTTTATCATTCTTATTTACGAAGTAATATTAAGTTCAAAGCCTCCTTGAATTTCAAAAGAGGTAAAAGAAAGTATCGAAAGAACTGGTTATTGGAATTCTGAAGATAAATTTTCTTACATAAGAATATATGGTTGTCTCAGACCTCCACATGCGCTACCTATTTTTTCTTACATAAGAATATATGGTTGTCTCAGACCTCCACATCCTTTACCTATTTTTGTTGTTAATAGGCTAGTTTTTATACTTTGTTAATTTTGAGAAAGAAAGTATACTTTGGACTATTTTATAGTTATTTTCTCTAGTCGAACCACTTGGATTTCATGCTTTAAAGAGGTAAAGTAGATATGGTATTATTTCTCTTATTTTTTCTCATATTTTGTTATCAAAATCATTAGGTTAGTCTTATGCTTTAGCATTGAATGATTGAATTGATCACTATTAGTATGTTGAATTTATTGATATTAAGACATTAGGGTTCTAAAAAAATATGTGAATGTTACAAATGAATTGAATTTATTTAACTTTTTAAATGAATTGTATTTATATTTACAATTGAATTATCATAACAAGAAATTAGTAATTTGTATCTCTTGTTTCTTGCAATCTTTTCCTTTTTACATATGTATATCTGTGATATTTATATAGATAGATAAGTATATAAGTTAGCATTTCTTATTATATTAAGTCAAATTACTCTTCTTATTATCTTCTTTTTCATACAGTTAATCATACACCCATAATAAGCCTACATTCGTTGGAGTGAAACTACATAGTGGTAACCAAACCCTTCTAACTTGTTGAAATCACTATCCCAAACATAAAATGATCTAATTGGGATCCAAACCAGGTGATAGGATTAAATGTTGATATGGTAAATTTTGGCTATCAATATAACTATAACCCCATTATAAGTTACCTTACATACAAAATCACGTCCCAATTATATTCCATCATAATATTTTATTGTAAAACTTAGCTCACTCATTTTTTCTTCATTCACAAAATGGTTGGTTCTCCTTTCCCAGCAATAAGCTCTCCCTTATAGTCCAATAATGGATATATTTATCCATTAGTTGTTTTCGAATAAACGACCCTTGCTCATTAACTTTGAATTATTTTAAATTGTACCCTACTTCAACTAAGGACTCTAATAAGAGTAGTTTTAAAACACAAGTTCTAGTTCTTGGCTTGCAAATCTCTTTAGGAGTTCATATGCTTGTACATAAAGATTAATCACCAATCCTATGGGTCACACATCATATCGTGAGATCCTTCCACTCCTTTGTAGTGAGATTTTCTACCATGAATATACTTATACATTCATAGTTAAGGAGTCTCCTTATCTTCCTATGTATATTAATTCCACTTTTTATCTATTGGCTTCATACTTTACACAAGAATCCTTATTAACCTATATTTACAAGTCATTCAAATTATATAGAAACCAAGTACTAATTTGATTACTCTCTTCACAAGCCCTTATTAGCCTTTCATTTCTGATTTGAACCTGTATGTTAGTTTTGTTGTGCTAATTACAAGTTCAGAATTATAATTTATTTTCTTCTTGTTTGCTTGTGGTGCATTAGTTTCCTTGGTGCAGGTCAGTGTCAAAATGGGAAATTGTATTGTGTTTTATGTTGAAATTAATGACAAATAAAAAAAAAAAGTAATAATTGAACAACAACATAAACATGATCAACAAACTATAAATAGAGCCATCAACACAAGTTTTTGATGAAGGAGTTCACCCCTCCTGGGCTACATATCCTTGGTCTAGCTCCATAGCTTAGGCCACTTGTATTAGCTCAAATTTAGCAAAAGTGTTGTATAAGTTATTCAATTGCTCCTGAAACCTGTTATATTGTCTTCATAACATATAACTCATATAAAAATGGTTGTCTAATTACTAAAAACTAACTTTGGATGGTCCATACTTGACCTCCTTCCCTGGTGGCTCTAGGCTCCCTTAAACTTTCCTATAGAAAAATCACATGTAGAAGTCGTTTTCAGCCACTAAAACATGTGCCATTGTCTTTCGAATGCCAAGATCATCTAAAATTGACTATTCATTTTCTCCATTTGGTCAAATATTTCCTCCATATGGAAAAAACAAATTTCCCTAAAAAACTGCCTCCAAATCTGGAAATCCGCTAGACAACTCCACCAAAACTAGAGCTTCCGTCGAATTAAGCGGGTCCGCCAAAATTGCCGCCAGTCTAATCTGCACTTTATTAAGGATAGGCGTGCAGTTAAGTTTAAGATAAGTGTGTGTCAAAGCACATAAGCGCGGTTACAACTAATCGCAGATTAGGGAGCTTAATCCCAGATTAACATAATTAAACCTGGCTTAACAATTTGAATTTTCCGCTTATGCATTTGACTATACCCCTGGTCGTATGAGGAGGCCACTGGTGGCAAAGGCTGGCCCCTCCACGCTTCGCCAGTCCACCTGCGCAAGGCTTAAATATAAGTGGATGTTGAAGGTTTATCAATTGTCGTGTCGTGGCTTAATCGTGAAAGCGCAGGCTTGTGGGGCGGAGGTCTAGGATTCAAACCCGACCCCTCCCCACTAAAATGTTTTTTACCACCATATATATATATATATCGAACCTTGGTTTAATGCGGAGTTTGGTTTAATTTAAATTAAAATTTAATATAATAATATATATAATATATATATTATATTATATAATATATAATATGTCTATATATATATATATCTTAAATCATAATTAAAAAAAAAATACAATTCCACCTTAGAACCATTAGGAGAATTCGCCCACATAGACCAAACTCGCGAATTAGAAAGTGCCACTTGTCACAACCTCATTGGTAGAAACTTGAAGAATATTCCCAGAAGATTCCTTTTTTCTTTACTGGGCTGCCATGTCAGAAACCTATCCAATTTGAAATTTTTTTAGTTGTATGATTAAACGGACAACAACCCATATTTTACTCATACGAACTCAAATTTTGGTGAAATGCATTGCGTTGGAATCCTGGTGATGAGCTCTACGTTGTCATCCTAAATTCGAGAAATTATGAAAACTTTGATTTTTGAGCTAAATATTGAGCACCTGATTATTCCTTCCCACTATAAGCATTTTGGACCCAAAAATCTCTCTTGATTATTGATTATGTGGATGACGAGACTGTTCCCTCACCCTTCCAGTCTCTATCCATTGAAGGTTTCCCAAATTCATCTTTTGGAGTTTTGCATAAAAAGTCAAAACTTTCCTTGATTCTTGCGACCTTCTCTTATTGTCATTGACACTGTCATGCTGCAATATTTCTGAATTTGCAGAACAACAATCTATTTTTGCATAAACCATATTGTTCCTACCTTGTTCAACAATCAAAGAAAACTTAGAAATTTTCTCGCCTCGCACACTGTCACCATGGTGATTTTTAGTTGATCTCACTTTGCACTTGCATCGACTCTTGACCAAGTTTCTTTGCCATTGCCATGTACATTTTGGAAACCATAAAATAGCATTTGTGGAACCCATGTCTTGTTTGCTAAGCTACTTTGTTACCTTCTCTTTGACCTTTGCACCTTCTTGCATTGGAATCTTGTTTCCAAAACCTCTCAACACTACTGTTGACTGTTGCAAATGTTTTTCACCATCTTTCAAAAGAAACCTGTTAACATCCTGAAACAATTCATTACAAGCATAAGAATCCTTATGAAAAAGTGTGATTCAATACATCTCTATTAGATGATCCAAAAATAAATATTATCATAGGATATAAAGTTTGAATAAAATAATTATTAATTTAAGATATTAAATTAATAATTATTATTCTAGAATATTTAATAAATTTTTGAGATGCTTAGAAATAGAATTTTGTTATTAAAAATAGGACTCTAAAAAAGAGTCGTTTCCTAGGCTCTAAGTTAGGAATAAAGTTAGTAGAATAGATAGGAGGTCGTTTAATGTAAGTGGACACTAGTTATTTAATAAGTGATCCATAATTAGTGGAAGTTAGGACTTTGAGCTCATAAATAGCTCATTGCAAGAGTGTTTTTGTTGTTCAGGTGTAAACTCTTGCATAATTACAATGTAATTGTTTTTTTTCTGATTAATAAAATTATGTGTCTGAGGACACTTCAGCCATTATTGTGGTATCGGAGCTATAGTAAAGCTACAGTGAATGTGAAGAGGATATTCCACCTCTACAAGTTCTTGGAAAACTCCATTGAATTGATCAACAAAAGAAATTGGTATGCAATCAATTAAATTTTTTAGAAAAGAAATTTAGTTGTGCTTTATTTCTAAATTTTTTTAAATCTGAATATGTGCCCATTTCAAAGGTTGAAATTGAATCCATGTATTAGCATTTGAACTGAATCCATCTAGTAATGTTTTTGCGCTTATGTAAAAGAAGAAATTGAGCTTTAAGAGCTTTAATACGCTGAAAAATCCATCCAGATATCAATCAAGTTTGAAGTTTTTTTTATTTTGTATGGTAATACGAGCTATCAATGGCTAAATTTGTATGGTGAGATTCAATTTTTTATTTAAATTTAATTTTCTGCGGAGCCGAAGAGCTGTGTAAACCCCGCTCTGCAACTCGTCTGAAAATCTTAAGTGAATCTCGTGTAAGTGGAGCTGTGTGCATGTCCTATCCGATTACAAATGCCATTTAAATTGTGAAATTGTAACATTATGTGTTAATTTAACTCATCTTTAAGCAGTTGTGCATGGGATTTTTCATATCTGCAACTCCGAAGCGTTTGACAGCGTTTGAGAGCATTCACGCATCAGCATCTCCAAGAAACTGTGTTTGACAGCGTTTGAAAGACCTGGCTTGTTGGCACGATGACTAAACCAGAAAGACCTGGCTTGTTGGCACGATGCCTAAACCAGAAAGACCTGGCTTTTGCCATAAATGCATCCATTATGTGCCCTCGATGTGTTCGGATGATCCTCCCTGGTTTGTTTGATATCTAAAATCTGAATTGAAATCCCTTGAACTTTGAATTTGCCAAAATCCTACAGTAATCTTTATTTTTTTGAAAAAATAACTCAAATAGATCTTGCGTTGAGAGATAATTGACAGAGCGAGTAGTTTTAGCGACAACGGAAATTCTCCATCTCTTCTAAGTTGAGGGAAATGGCTCTTTTCTGCTAAATTTGGGATGTTGAACTGCATGACTGAAGCTATTTAGCTGCAGGGTCTTCATTTTTGCTTGAACCAGTGCTGCACCTTTGTATGCAAATAAACCTAGAACTGCTGGAGTAGGATGGAAGTCAAAAGATTCACCAAAGCAATGTTTCGATAAAACCTTGAAACCAAATATTGCAGCTGGGATTACCAAGTGAAGGGAAGAAAGAGCTAAATACTTCGACCAGCTTCTCCTTGGATATATTATCTGCATGGTGATAAATAAGTTGAAGATATAGAAAGTTGGTAATTGCGCCCACTGCATTACTCAAAGAAACCTGGGGAGAGATAAGGAATTTTTTTTTTATTGCTTATAATTTAGAGCTGGGATTGTAGTGACATTATTTGTTTTTTGAAAATAAGGGAGTGGCAGATTTCTGTATGTGCCTTGCCATGAGTCAAGCAAAAATCGTTGAATTTGGAGGAATAAGTAGAATTTTTTTTTACTTTAGAGCATTGTAATATTTTGTAATTGGAGTTATAAGGGATAATTTTTTTTTTTTTTGGAGAAAGAAGGAGTGATATTGTAACTCAAATTAATTTTAATTTGAGGGGGGGCAACAATTTTTTACCAGATTTTGCAAGAGCATCATTGTAAAAGTTAAATTTTTAAAGTTACCTTGTAATATTTGAGAAATTGACTAGAGCCAAGTGCAAAGCTCAGTCATTTTTCTCCTGTTTCAATGACTATTCGAGGGTCAAGGCCAAGCCCTGATAGTTCATTTTTTTTTCATCTTGTGTTGCGTGTTGTGTTGCCCATCTTGATATTCTGAGCTTGATTCGTGGTGTGAAGTTTAAACACTACAATCTCTAAGTTGATTAATTTTTTTTTCTAATTCCAACAAACTTTAAGGCTCAAAATCTTACAAAACATGGCAACGCCTCATTGAAAGAACTCTCATTTATAATGAATTTTGGCATGATATATGCAATGGAGATGTTAAGCCAAATAAACCTACAAATGCAGCTACACTAGCAAAATGGGAAGTTAAAAATGCCAAAGCATTAGCTCTAATTAAATCTTCTGTCAATGATGAAATGTATGTCCATATCGAAAATTTTAAAGATGCATGGTCTACTTTGAGAAATTTTAAGGAATTGTTTGATACTCAACCTGAATAAAAAAGATTTGGCCTACAATTAAAATTATTGCATCAAAAATTGACTGAATAAGGAGATATTCTTGAATACATCTCCAGACTTAAGAATATTAAGCAGGAAATTGTTAATGTTAGTTTTCAAGCAGTAGATGATAGTTTTATGGTCACAATTTTAATTGCTGGACTTCCTTCTTCCTACACACATTTTTTGGAAACTCTACAACTTACTATAAAGTTAGAAAAGCTAAAGTTTGATGAGCTCTGCGAAATGTTGACTCAACATGATAAAATTTTTGGGAAGAAAAAGAAAGTTGGTGAAGATGTTTTTCTCACATAGGCCAGTACTAGTAACTCATCAACTGACAGTTCTAGAAGCAGAGGCAGTAGAAATTTTAATCAGAATCAAGCAGCACATAATGTACAAAGTCAAGGAAAAAGCCAAAGCAGAGGCAGTGGCAAAAATTGAGGGAGAAGTAATTTTCAAGGCAGAGGCAACAATCAAGGAAGAGGTTATTTTCAAGGCAGAGGAAATAATAATCAAGGTAGAGGAAAACCTCAAAACAGAAGTCAAAGCAGAGGCAGAGGTCAGTCTCAAGGAAGAGGAAGAGACTTAAGTCAAGTTATGTGTCGAAGATGCAACAAAATTGGCCATTATGCTGCAGATTGTTGCACATCTATCAATAAAATTTCCAAGTTTCAACAGCCTTAAGCACAATTTGCAAATGATCAAGATGATAATGACTCAGAATATGTCTTCACTTCTTCACCAACATTCCAACTTTCCTCCTATATTAAGAGTGATTATGAAGATGCTTGGATTTTGGATTCAGGAGCAACTCAGCACATGACCTGTAGATGAGATTTATTTTGGAATTTTCAAGAGTGTCATCTTAATTCCATATTTCTAGCAGATGATACAAAACGTACACCTTATGGAAAAGGTGCAGTTAAAGTTTTTCTCCCTGACATTGGAGAAAAATTAATTTCCAATGTGTGGTATGTACCCACCTTTAAGAAAAATTTGTTGTCTTTGGTCATGATTTGACAAGCAGGACATCAAATAATTATGGAAGATGCCTTAGTTAAGATTAATTCAGTCAAAAAAAACTTCCAAACAGTGATGACAGGATATGAAGACAGAAAACTGTTAAGGATGAAAGGGACAGTTATTCCAAGGCATTCTGATTTTGCAGGGGTAGTTACTACAGGAATTTCACCTATAAGATTATGGCATGTAAGATATGGACATTTGAATTTTGATAGTCTTTCTCAATTGCAGAAACAAGGGATGGTTAAAGGACTTCCAAATTTAACCAAACTACAAACTTCATTAGGTGGTTGCAAATATTTATTACTATTTATTGATGATTTCAGTCGAATGACTTGGGTTTATTTCTTGAAAAACAAGTCTGAAGCATTTGAGAAGTTTAAAATTTTTCGACAACTTGTTGAAAATGAAGCCAAAGAAAAGATAGGTACTTTTAGGACAGATAATGGGGGATAATTCAATTCAAATGAATTCAAAACTTATTGCAGTGAAAATGGCATCAGAAGGCATCTTACAAATGTTTACACTCCACAGCAAAATGGAGTCATAGAAAGGATGAATCGCACATTGTTAGGCATGGCGAGATCCATGTTAACTTTCAAAAGGTTAAGTCCAAAATATTGGGCAGAAGAAATACATACAGCTGTCTATATAAGAAACAGATCTCCAACTGCTTCTTTAGACGGAATCACCCCTTACGAAGCTTGGTTTGGTTTCAAACCTAAAGTTAAACATCTTCGAGTTTTTGGATCCATCTGTTATGCCTTAGTTCCGAAAGAAAAATGAACTAAGCTTGATTCAAGAAGTTTGAAATGCACAATGATTGGCTATTCAGATGAAAAGAAAGGGTATCGTATTTTGACCAATGGAACATTTATTATGAGCAGGGATGTCATTTTTGATGAAACAGAAAGTAAGAGTGCTAAAGAGATCGAAAATCTTCTTCACAAGTTAGAAACTAAGGGCAGTAAACGAAAAGGAAATATGCAAAGTCAACCAAATTCACCAAATTGGTATGAACTTGATTTTCCTTCCTCTGAAGATGAGTCATCAAGTCCATCTACTTCAACAAAATCATCTGGGTCTTCTAGCAGTTCATCAGCATCTCCAAGCAGCAGCAGTTCTTCTGACAGTGATTCTCCAGACTCCCCACCTGAATGACGAAGATCAGTTTACATTAATCCCCTTTACAATGATGGAGACTTCTCAAATTCTCAAACAAGTGAGCAACAACTTCCAAAATGAACAAAATAAAACAGGAACAAGACAGAAACACATAAGTGAAGAAACTTTTTCCTTGCTAGCACATGATTTTACTTAACCTTCCACATACAAAGAAGCAGTAAAATATAAAGAATGGAAACAAGCCATGATTGATGAATATCGAGCAGTAATTGATAACCACACTTGGAAACTAGTTGATTTTCCTCCAAATGTTAAACCCATAGGATGCAAATGGGTTTACAGAGTTAAGTACAGCCAAAATGGTGAACTTGACAAGTATAAAGAAAGAATTGTCGCTAAAGGTTTTGCGCAGCAGGAAGGCATTGATTATGAGGAAACTTTTGCACCTACAGCTAAATGGAACACCATCAGGTTAACACTTGCATTGGCCGCTCAGAAAGGGTGGAAAGTTCATCAAATGGATGTCAAAAGCGCTTTTCTCAATGGGGATTTACAGAAAGATGTCTATATTACACAACCGCCAGGGTTTGAAATTGAAGGGCAAGAACATAAATTCTACAAATTGATCAAGGCTTTATATGGATTAAAACCAGCTCCCCGAGCTTGGTATGCAAAGAAGGATGAATACCTTCAAAGAGTTGGTTTTCAAAGAAGTGAATCTGATGATACTTTGTATGTGCGACAATAAGGAAAACATCTGGTCATTCTCATTATGTATGTCGATGATTTGATCATTACTGGCAACCATGATGATCACATTGAACAGGTGAAAAAGGAATTACATGTAGGTTTTAAGATGACATATTTGGGACTACTTCACTACTATCTTGGAGTTGAAGTATTCCAATGTCCACATCAGATCTTCATTTCCCAGAGTAAATATGCAGCAGAAATTCTTCAGCGATTTGGAATGCAGGATTGTAAGCTTGTCCTTACCCCTATGGAACAAAACTTAAAACTTTCAAAATTTGAAGGGGGGGAAAAGGTGGATAGCACTACTTATAGACAGATGATTGGCTTCTTGATTTATTTGACAACCACTCGTCCTGCTCTATCTTATGTAGTCAGTATTATTTCACGTTTTATGCAGGAACCATAAGACAGCCACTGGAATGCAGCCAAAAGAGTTCTTTGATATATCCAAGGAACAAAATATTTTGGTCTTCTTTACAAAAAGACTAAAAATTTTGTACTTGGTGGATTTTCAGATCCCGACTTTGCTGGCAGTATTGATGACAAGGCATCAACCTCAGGTTACTTAATGAACATGGGGTCAGCTGCAGTTTCCTGGAGTTGCAAGAAGAAAACTACAGTGGCCACTTCTTCAACAGAAGTAGAGTACATTTCAACATGGGAAGCAGCATGTGAGATTGTTTGGTTACGTCAGGTTTTACAGGACTTGGGAATTCCTCCAGCAGAAGCTACTTCATTATTCCTCGACAATCAGTCAAAAATAAAGCTTGCCAAGAATCCAGTTTTCCATTCAAAGACAAAGCATGTGGACACCAAGTATCATCATATCAGATCTCTCATTGCAAAGGACATCATCAAGCCAGTGTATTTCCCTTCAGAAGATCAGACCTTCGACATTTTCATGAAACCTCTTGGCAGAATAAAATTTACTAAGTTCAGGGATGAGCTTGGTATCTGTTGTAATGTATCTTTGGATCATAGGGGGGAATGTTAGATGATCCAAAAATAAATATTATCATAGGATATAAATTTTGAATAAAATAATTATTAATTTAAGATATTAAATTAATAATTATTATTCTAGAATATTTAATAAATTTTTGAGATACTTAGAAATAGAATTTTTCTATTAAAAATAGGACTCTAAAAAAAGAGTCATTTCCTAGGCTCTAAGTTAGGAATAAAATTAGTAGAATAGATAGGAGGTCATTTAATGTAAGTAGGCACTTTTTATTTAATAAGTGATCCATAATTAGTGGAAGTTAGGACTTTGAGCTTATAAATAGCTCATTTCAAGAGTTTTTTTGGTGTTCGTGTGTAAAATCTTACATAATTACAATGTAATTTTTTTTTTATGACTAATAAAATTACGTGTCTGAGGACACTTCGGCCATCAATCTCTTTATTTCATCATCAACAATGTCAAGTTCTAACTTGCATTCACTATCCTCTTCATTTCACTTGCATGCATAAGAGACAAACTTGTCTTCTTCTTATCAATACCATCCTTATACAAGCAGTACTTGTTCTCATGGTGATGAAATACAACTTTCCTATCGTACAGATATGGACTTACCAATACAATACTTGATATCTCAAGTGGCACCACATCAACCTCAACTTCATCAAGAAAGTTTGAGTTAATGGAGAATCTTAGTAAGCACTTCCTTGTAACTTGCAATTTTGCATTCTTGCAAATCCAACCCAAAGGATATGGTATTGGATGTCTAATTTTTTCAAGGCCTAACTGCTTAACCAAGTCTTTGGAAATAAATTTAGCTTGTGAGCCACTATCAAAAGGTGTATCAATCTTGGTATGTTTAGAGACAACTCTAATATGGAAAATTTATATTCTTGTATCTTCATCATGAGTATCATTTGATAAATTTGAAGAACTAGTGCTTGCAATATGTTTACCTTTCAAACCCATGGCTGTAATTTTTGTCTCATCCCCTGAATCTGACCCTAAATCTTGTTCAGTTATAGCAACAATTTTCCCCTTCTCTTTGGATTTTAGTCTATTTGGTTTCAATTCTGGATAAAGTTGCCAACAATTGTCTTCATCATGGCTAGTCTTTGAATAGTTCTTGCTTGTGAGTTTCTCCTTCTCTTTTTTTATAGAACTATTTCTTTTTCCTCTTTCATAAAAATTTCCTTTCCCTTTACCCTCACTTTCCTCTTTCTCCTCTATGCCTTATTTTCCCCTTGCCTCTAATTGTGTGGCTTATACATAAACTTCATCTAAATTGCTTGGTTTAAACATAAAAATATTATGCTTCAAATAGGAATGTAAACCTCCAATATATTTTAAGAGTGCGTCTTGGGATTGCAAGTTTACGCCTAACAAGAAAGTCCTCTTTCTAAACCCTTGGGTATAATCTTGAATTGTTTGACCCTTGAGCTACCTAAAATGTTTCCAACTCATAATATATTTTTGCATGTAAGATAAAGGATAAAATTGTGTTTTAATGGAAGAAATAAACTCAACCCATGAAATGGATATCTTACCATGAATTCGCATTTCCTCTTGAGCCTTTTCTTCCCACCAGACTAGTGCTGCCCCTTCTAGCCTCAATGAAGCCAACTGGATCTTTATGTCGTCTTCATTGAGGTTTTGAATTCTGCAATACACCTCCAATTGATGTATCCAATTTTCAAGCCTCTCTGCATTTACCTCACCATTGTACATGGGTAATTCAAACTTTATGTCCAATTTGAGTAATGGAGTTTTTCCTCTTGTTTCTTTTGAGTGAGTGTGAGTGGTCTTTGTGGTGGAAATGGAAGATGATGTAGATGGGGATGATGAGGATGATGAATATGGTGTAGATGGAGGTGTCTTTCCTCCAATACCTTTTGATCTCTTCTCTTCATCCTTATTACTGTTTGAAGATCCTTCTCCATGTGGAGGCTTTGAACCTTCTCCAACTCTTTCTGCCATGAAAGATTCATACATGATTTTAACCATTATTTTCATCTCTTTGAAGTCTCCCTTAACATCCTCTTCTTCATAATGTTCATTATTGTCTTCATATCCTGACATAATGGCTTTGGATTCAAGCTCAACCTCTGTAGCTTTTGCATCTTCAATCACTTCAGCTTCTTGTGCAATTTGTACCTCTTCAATCTCAACTGATGGAGATGGAACCTCAGGTGATTCAAGTGCAGCTTTGAGTGGAATATTTAGTGAATATGATTTTTTCTCATCTCTCTTTCTTCTTTCCCTAATCTCAAAACTAGCTACTAATAACTTCCCTTCTCCTTTCTGCAATCTTAACCTTGTAAGCATCACAAAATTGCAACCATTAAAACTCTTTTGCACAAACTCTAGCAAAGCAAGAAAATAACCTTAAGAAACCTAATGCTGTGATACCACTTGATATGAACCTGTATGTTAGTTTTTCTGTTATAATGACAAGTTCATAATTATAATTTATTTACTTCTTGTTTGCCTCTGGTGCATTAGTTTCCTTGGTGCAGGTGAGTGTCAAAACAGGAAATTGCCTTGTGTTTTAGGTTGAAATTAATGAAAAATAAAAACCATAAGTAAGAACTAAACAAAAAGATAAACATGAACAGCAAAAAATAAACAGAGCCATCAACACAATTTTTTTGATGAAGGAGTTCACCCCTCCTGGGCTACATCTCCTTGGTCTAGCTCCATATCTTGGGCCTCTTGTATTAGCTAAAATTTATAAAATGTGTTTTTTACATTATTCAATTGCTCCTGAAATTTTTTCTATTGTCTTTGGAACATAAAAATCATCTAAAAATGACTATCCAATTACTAAAAAATGACTCTGGCTGGTCCATAATTGACCTCCTTCCTTGGTGGCTCTAGGCTCCCTTGAACATCTCTGTAGAAAAATAAAATTTAGAACTCGTTTTTAGCCTCTAAAACATGTGCCATAGTCTCTAGAATGCCAAAATCATCTAAAATTGACTATTAATTTTCCCCATTTGGTCGAATATTTCCTCCATTATCGCAAAAACAAATTTCCCTAAGAAACTGCCTCCAAATCTGGAAATCTGCCAAACAACTCCACCAAAACTGGAGCTTCCGTTGAATTAGGCGGGTCCAGAAAAAGTGTCACGATTCTAATCCGCACTTTATTAAGGACAAGTGCATAGTTAAGTTTAAGAAGTGTGTGTTAAATCTCATAACTACAGTTACAAATAATCGCGAATTAGGGAGCTTGATCCCGAATTAACATAATTAAACTTGGCTTGCCAATTTGAATTTTCCGCTGATGCATTTGGCTCTTCCCCTGATCGTATTTCTTGGTTGTATGGTGAGGTCACATGGTGGGAGAGGGTGGCCCCTCCACGCTCTGCCGGTCCACCTGCGCAAGGCTTAAATATAAGTGGATGTTGAAGGTTTATCAATTGTCGCACCGTGGCTTAATGGTGAAAGTGCGGGCTTGTGACGTGGAGGTATGGGGTTCAAACCTAACCTTGCCGCATTAAAATTTTTTTTACCACCATATATATCTACGTCGACCCTTGCATTGATACACGAATTTTGGCATGTTTGAAATATGGATGCCATAATATTTCGACGAACTTTACATTAACCATTGAACCTTGGTTTAATGTGGAGTTTGGTTTAATTTAAATTTAAATTTAATATAATATATTATATATTATATAATATATAATATGTCTAAACACACACACACACACACAGATATATATATATATATATATATATATATATATATATATATAGTAAATCATAATTAAATAAAGAAAAAAAATACAATTCCACCTTAGAACCATTAGGAGAATTTCACCCACATAGACCAAACTAGCGAATTAGAAAGTGTCACTTGTCACAACCTCATTGGAAGAAACCTGAAGAATTTTCCCATGATATTTTTTTTTGTTGACTGGGTTGCCATGTCAGCAACCTGTCCAATTTGCAATTTTTTTAGTTGTTTGAGTAGACAGACAATAGACCATAATTTACTCATACGAACTCAGATTTTTATGAAACGATTTGCATTGGAATCCCGGTGACGAGCTCTATGTTGTCATCCTACTTTTGAGAAATTCTAAAAAATTTGATTTTTGAGTGAAATACTGAGCACCTGATCAATTTCCTACTCTATATCTTTGTGCTTCCCTCTACAAACTCTTCATTGTCTCAACCAAATATACCATTTCCACCCTACTTCTATGTTCATTGGGAATTATAATTATATTCTACAATAGGTCCACACAATATTTATTTATGAAATATAATCCTCTTATTAATAATATTTTGAGATAACACTTTCTTCTTGAGTGTTTAACTACTCATCAACAATACCCTATTATTAAAAAATCAACCCTTTCTCAGTATTATGTTGTCACACCTCAAAATGTTCCACCATACCACTACATAGGCATCACCATTATCATGTACAATATTACTTACCCAATACTCACATATGGCATGTACCTCTATCATCTAGAATGTTTTTCCAAAAGTTAATCATTGTTTTGGAGATCTTTCACATTGAGCAATTGAAAGGATTATAGAGTCCAATTTCTCTTCTTCTTGCATCCTTCTAAAACAACAAAATTATTCATTGGATAACTTAAATTTTCTACCATGTTGTCCTTTGGATCACCTTTCCAATGACTAAATTCATGCTTCAAATTTATTTATTCTATGGAAGTTATAGCTCTTTCAAGTCAATGGTTTTCCCTTTTAATTACTAATTTCATTGGTACAATAATTTGAAGAAGCTAATTTGTACCACCTATTTTTTTTTTGTATTAGACATAGATAGTATCTATGATTATGAGTACACAACTAGGTCTTTCTTAGTGATTTGATGCATGAGTCAAATTCTGTATAATTATAGAATCACTGAATTTATTCCTTTTACATTTTTCCCACAAAATTTTCAATGAAAATTTCTCTCCCAAATGAAAAAAAAGAGGAAAAATGAGATAAATCAATTTTTTCCAAAACTAAGAGGAGGTAAAATGTTGAGTAAATAAAAATTTCTAGATTTCTGATCCAAAGTCACTTTTACTCCAAAAATCTCAAAAATCTACAAAAGGTTGCTTGAATTAGATGTTCCCTATTTTAGCACCTCCTCTTCAAACCCTTTGGAACTTCACTAGAAGCTTGATTAAGGATCTTCATGTTTTTCTTTTGGATTTATTATTACATACCTAGATCAAAATAACAAAAAAAACTTAAGAGGAGATATAACAACACCTTGATAATAAGACACTTTGAGAGGGGAACCTCCTTTTACATCACATAAATGAACAATTCTTAAATGATTCAAATGACAAGATCTCCTTGGTATATATAGGAGTCTAAAGGGTAAAACTATAATTAGGTCCTACATAAAAATAATAATGTAGTGGTACAACAATAACAATAATAGGCTTCTATGGGGCACACCAATAAAAATATTGGGGCTACACTAGTATTATAGGGACCTAACATGCCCCTCTCATTCAAAAATTTTTGTCCTCAACGATTGAGTAGTTATGGATGCTTATGTATAAAATACTCATCTTCACATGTGGAATCGTAGGAATTATGTTCTTCCACTTAATGATAAACTTTGAAATTGATCGATTCTATAGCTGCCTAAAAATTGCTTCAAACTGCAATATGATTTTTCCTTCCTCATCAAGTTCTAGCAACATAGTTTGAACTGGGATCTTGTCACCTATTACCTTCTTTAGGCATGAAACATGGAAAAATATGTTTACTTGTGAAGATGCAGGAACTCAAATTTGTATGCCATAGTACCAATCTTTTGAAACACTTTATAAGGGCCATAATACTTGGGTGATAATTTAGTATCCTTCTTAGCTTGTTTGAGGGACATTTGTTTGTATGGTTGTATTCATAAAAATACCTAATAATCCACATCAAAACTAATTTCACTATGATGCTAATATGATTTTTGTTTCATTTGATTATGCACCAAAGTCAAGTTATCCTTTAAGAGTTGGAGAAATTGTTGTTGATGCATGATGTGATATTCCACTGCTTGAACCTTAGATTTGTATCTTAGAGATAATGTAATGTATGGTGGATGGCATACATTAAGAACCATAAATGGGTTCATTTTTGTTGCAGTATGGAACTAAGTGTTATACCACCATTCTTTCAAAGGTAACCACTTGATCCATGGTGTTTTCTTATTAGATACAAAGCAACGAAGACATCCTTCCAAACATTTGTTTACTATGTCAGTTTTCCCATAATATTTAGGATAATAATATGAGTTATGATTTAATTGAGTATTGAGACAAGAAAATATTTTTGTCTAAAAATTTCCTGTGAAAATTGGATCTCTTTCACTTACAATTATCTTTGGGTTTCCATTTAGCTTTTGAACTATCTCCACAAATGCCATAGCAATTGTACTGACTTTGAAAGGATGAGATACTGCAAAAAAGTGTGCATACTTGGTAAGTCTGTCAACTACCACCATGATGACACTCTTTCCTTTGGACTTGGGTAGACCTGTGATAAAATCTATTGAGACCTCCTCCCAACGCTGACTTGGAATGGCTAATGGTTGTAAAAGAATGAAAGTCTCAATGATCTCAACCTTATTTTGTTGACAAACCAAATATTTTTTCATAAAATTTTGAATATCAGATTTAAGGCCATCCTAAAAATATTCATTCTTAACCTTGTGGTAAGTTTTTAAAAATCATGAGTGCCCTTGTATAAGAGATATGTTCAATTCCAAAATAAACTTTCTTTTGGGTTGGGAGTTCTTAAATAGATATAAGTGATCTTTGTACCATAGTGAAACATTTTTCTATATAATTGTATTAGATGCACTGAGATCTTGCTGCAAATTTTGAACGAGAATCCACACCTCTTCCTCATTCTTCTAAATCACTCACTTCAATTATCCAATCAAGTTGGATAATAGAAATGACATAGAGTAATTTCTATGCATCCTCGTCCTTTATTTAGAGTGGATCTAAAACAACATTTTGATTCCCTTTTTGTAAATGATTTCAAAGTCATAACCCAACATTTTTGATACTCTTCTGAAGATAATATTTGTTCCAAGAAGTATTTAAGACTATCATTATATGTTTTTATCTTGAAGTGTCTTTCCAATAGGTAAGGGTGCCATTGCTTCAGGGCATGTAGTATTGCTAGCATTTACTTCTCATAAATAGGTTTTTGTAAATTATTTCCCTTAATTCGATGAATTTCAAAGGAAATGGGTCTTTCTTCTTGCATTAAAAAAACACCAATGCCAGTTATTGAGGCATCACATTCCACAATAAAGGTTTTTGTGAATTCTGGTGTAACAAAGACCAGGGTTTGATGAATTGCCTCTTTAATATGTTAAAAGGCCTTAGTTGCTTCCATAGTCAAATAAAATTCATATTTCTTCACTAATGTTGTTATAGGTGTTGTTATTTTCCCATAATTATTAACAAACTTGCTATAATACCGTGTCAACTCAAGAAATCCATGAAGATACCTTAAGTTTGTGGGGATTTTCCATTCCTTGATGGCGTTAATTATGTTAGGGTCTACCTTAACACCCTCATGAGATACAATATGACCCTCATGAGATATAATATGGCCCAAATATTCCACGTCATGTATCCGAAAGAAACATTTGGATGGTTTTGCATATAATTGTTTCTCCTCCAATAGTTTGAGCACCCTATCAACATGTTGAACATGAATTTCCCAAGACTTATTTTAGATTATTATATCATCAAAAAATATTAACACAAATTTTCTAAGGGTTTGGAAATGGAATTGATCAAACCTTATGTGGAAGGTGCATTAGTGATTCCAAAAGGCATGACCAAAAATTCATAATGACCTTCATTAGTTATTAATGTTGTTTTTGGAATGAATTTTGTCATACGAATTTGATGATATCATAAATAAAGATCCATCTTATTGAAGTAAATTGTTCCATATAATTCATCCAACAATTAATCAATGACAAGAATGGGAAATTTGTGAGCGTGTGGAGTTCTCTATAATCTGGACACATACACCATCATCCAGCTTTATTGTGCACCAATACCACTAGAGAAGAGAAATAACTTTGGCTAGGTTGAATTATAGCAACCTCTATCATTTCCACAACCATACATTTAATTTAACTCTTCTGGACATGAGGATATCTGTTAGGTCTAATGTTTGGAGGAACTATTCCTAGAATCAAGTGAATAACATTACCATGATCTCAAATATGTTGGATACCTTTTGGAGTATCAAATACCTTGGAATTATTTTCAAGGAATCATTGGAAATATGGAGAAATGGATGACTTAGGTGTTTGAACATATAATGAACAAAATTGTGCAACTACACATCATTATTCCTTATTCAAAATATTTTCATGCCATTGGAGTTAATTATATTACCAGGTCTCCCTATGATACCCTTTAATTCAAATTCCTTTCCTTCCCAAAAAAAAATTCAAGAAAAATTGTTGAAAATTAGAAGTTATCATCCCGAAAGGTTGTAACCATTGGACTTCTAATACAAGATTAGCACCAACCATTGGAATAGAAATAATTGGAATATTCAATATATATTCCCCCATGGTTATATTGGTATTATGGAACTTCCCTATGAAATTTATAGTTCCTCCATATGCAACCATGGCTTGAAACTATGGTGCTAGATATATAAAGAAATTCAAATCCTTGAATATCTTATAATGAGTAAAGTTATGGGTACTAACTAAATCAATAAACACTATTAATTTTTTCTTCTTTATATATCCTTCCATATTGAGATTTTTAGAAGTAGTAATTCCAACAAATTTATTACAAGATATGGTCAAATTAATTTCTTCTATTTCAACCCCGGGAGCTACTAGTTCTTGGTGTATACCTTATTATTCTAATGTATCTTGTTCCTTTTCTTCCTCTTCTTCATAATCTATGTAAAATAATTTATTCATAGCGCACTTATGACCTTTATTTCATTTTTTATCACAAACCTAACAAGGTCATTTTTCTCCTTTTTCCTCCTTTTGTTGTGTTTTCAAACTTGTAGTTTCTGGGAGGCTAGGAGCAGATTCACTTCCATATTCATAGTTGTGATTTGTATACCTCCTTGTTGCCATAATTTTTCTTTCAACATTTCTCATCACCGTTAATGCATTCTCCACTAACTTAGGTTCCCAAAGGCAAACCTGATGTTTGATGTTATCCCTTAAAGTACCTTTGAAGATATCAGTTAGATGCTCCTTTGGAATATTAGTTACCTTTTATATTCAATATTTGGAAGTTATCAATGTGCTATGCAACTGAACCCCTTTGTTTGAGATTTATCCATTATCTAAAGATGGTAATTCTCTTTGTATATTCATAATGTATTATAAATTCCTGCATAAAAATTATCAAATTGACAAGTGATTTACGAGAACAAATCCATCGGTACCACACAATTTGATTGGATTCTAAATATAAAGGTGTAATGCGTACCTTTTGTGTGTGTTGCACATGGTGTAGATCAAATAATCTCTCCATATGTACTATCCATGTTATTGTATCCTTGCCATAAAACTTCCTCATATCAATATTTGGAATGTGGTTTCTCTTCCACCCAAATTTGCAATATCTAAAATCATTATTCACATTCCTTTTGTTCTCATCATGAGTTTCATGGAATACCTTGTCACCCATAGGAAGCATTTCTTGTATTAATCTTTTCAGACCTTCCATGTCCCATTTTTATCTAATTTTATGTATGTTTTTAAACCAGCCATATTAACACCCATCATCACTTCTAGTTCATCTTTCTTTATTATTTGTGAGAGAGAAATTTGTTGCACTTGGTCTTGTAATTTTGATATATCATGTTTAATTTCTTGCTCTTCTTCATGCGTTATGGTAGAGATTTATGAGGCTTAATGGGTGTAGCAATTTTTTAATTGGGAACATTTTTTGAACCAAAAAATGATATCTATTCTTCAATGCAACCTTTGAATTAACATTGATTTTTCAAACAAAATTTATGCAATTTAAAAATACACGCCTTTTTTTTGTTTTTAATAGCTTTATTTTGAGCTTTTTGATCTAGTCAACCTTGAAATTGTTGCATATCAATCATTTTGGCCTCCCAAGGTCTGAAAATTTGTCATGATATGGATTTATTTGTCTTCTTTCCAATCCCACAAGTTAGACCGTGATTGGATTCTTCAATATAAATTTATATCAAATCTCCCTTGATGACCTAATTATGGACTAATTTAATATAGTGAACTTGTATACGACTCCACATGTCATAGTTTCATCCTTCATCCCTAAAAATAGTACCAGAAAATCTACAGTTTGTGCACTTCCAATAAATTTTTACGGAATTAAAATTAGATGCTTGAAGGGTAAGTTATGCTTATTTTTCCCAAGATACCTATTTAATATTAAATTCAAGTTTGTAAGAAACCCTAACTTGCATTGATCATAACATCCAAACCACGATGAATATTTTTCCTAAACTCTAACTCAAAGTAATTAATTGTAATATTCATACTGTAAAAGTTTTAGACCCTTATTCTAAGCAAAAAAAGAAGAAGAAGAAGAAGAAGAAGTTATAACAAAATGTCCAAGATGATTAGTTTTGAGCAATAAAAGGTCGAGATTTGTCTACTCTAATATGAAATTTTATATACCCAGATCAAAATAACACAAAAATATAAGAAGAGATATATCAACATCTTAATAATAAGCCACTTTGAGGAGGAAACCTCCATTTATATCACATAAATGAAAAATTATTGGATGATTCAAATTACATGACCTACATGATATATATAGGTGTATAAAGGATAAAATTATAATTAGGGCTACATAACAATAATAATGTAAGGGCACAACAAAAAAACTAATGAGATTTTATGGGGTACAAAAGTAACAATATAAGGGATATACTAGTATTATAAGGACCTAACATGGGATACACTAGTATAATATGGACCTAACATTTAGTATAATTTTTTTTTCAATAATAAGGCCTATGTCAAGGATTAGTACAAATTTCTTCAAAAATCTCTATTATTCAATTTTTTAAGATTTAGAGTAGAACTAGCCAATGGTCCTGTTGAAGCCTCGAAAATCGTTGCAACAACATTGGGGGATAACCACCTAGTCCAGACCTTAATACAGCTCCTTTTCTATTTATGATAGTGGCTCCAACTGGTTTAACTAGGTCCAGTTACATTTTCCCTATCACTATTGGTTTATGATGTATCTTTAACTACCAATAGATAGGGAAATCGGATCACATCTTCTTGTTGATCGGGCAAGAGAATGACCCTTAAGCTGATTTGGGTTCAGCCAAACCACAACTAAGATTTTGCCTCTTTGAGAAGAGGACTTAAAATAATGTAGAACTTAATCTAAATGAAAACTTATTCTATAATGAAAACAAAAGAAACTAATCTAAATCTTATCTTAATTAGGTAGATATAGATATAAACCAACTAAGAGCAAGATAATTAAATGATGAGAATTTAAATATGTTTGGATTTTAATTAATACCGAGTTAACGAAGAAATTCAATTAGTATGACATTTGTGAATACCAAAACACATCCTATTGAAACCATTTAACTGAAATAATAAATCAACAACACTCAGGAAGAAATTCAAAAAAATGATATTGATTGTCAAATCAGTCAAGCCAATAATTAAACAATAACATGTGGAAGAAATTCGCATCACATTGCTATTTAATAAATCAGTTTTATAAGACAAATTCCTGAGTAAATAGTTACTCGGAAATCAGAGTTTAATCCATAAGAGCAGGGATACATAACAATATTGAGACAAAATATCCATATCAAAAGAAATGCATAAACATGAATAAAATGAAACAACAATTTTATTATCATAAAATTGAAACTGGTAATTGATACAGAAATTCCAAAAATACAAATTAATTGAATCTGCCTCCTGATCCTGGTCTCTAACAGTCCTTTACATTACTTGAATTTCTTCTTTCAAAACTAGAGCTACAGAAATGCAAACACTGCCCATCATACATCATTCAAGATATAAAGAAAAAGCCCTCAATAATTTTCAGATATGAAATTTTCTCTCCTCCCTTCTACAATTCTAAATTCCTATAACATAAATGCTTTTAGAAGTCTAGAATTGCAAAGGAGAGCCGCCTCTTTCACATTCTACAATATTCCATTTATAATATTTCAAAATGAATTTTGAGAGGAGAGTTTGTTGAAGAAAAACCTACCCAATCCAATTTTAATTGCTCAAAAATTATAATCTTTAATTGTTGGAGCCTTCTCATTGATTGAGATCGTTTTCTCCATATCCTTTCTACTGTTTTTCCTGCAAAAAGAAATTAAAATGAAACAATAAAATCAAAATATCATTTTTGGCATTAAAACAAATCCAATCAAATTCTATTTGAATAAATAACTAAAAATAAAATATAAGCTCTCTGTTGATGCCTGGAATGGTTTAATTGGCCAAGGATATCATTGATGAGTGAATATGCAATTAGAAGATGCTTTGGGCAAATGATAATGAAGAAAATAAAAATCAGAAAATTGATTTTGTTTTAGAAATTCGGAGCTTGATTTTCTTCCTGATTTTTGACCCAATAAATGACCAAATATGTTAGTGAAACCTCCCCAGAAATGTTATCCTTGATTTTCTCTTTCCAATGAGCCATCCTGGGCCTCATTTGGTGAAGTAAAACTCAATCTATGAGCCTCCAAAGTTGATAAGTCAAATCTGATATAAATCTGGAAATTCTGTTGCTGGGCTAAAAAAATCAAAATTTTAATTAAAAATATAATCCTAAATTAGACTTTAATTATCTAATAATTAATCCTAATTTACTTGTTAATCATAAACTAAAATAATTATTTAAATTAATATTAATATAATTAACTAAAAAATTTAATCTAATTAATAATTAATTATGATTTAATTAAATTAATTAGATTCTACATATTAATTAATTTAACTAATTTAAAATTAATTATTTAAATATTAAATACTAAATCTATTATTAAATTAAAGCTAAACTAACACTAATTAATACTAAACTAACACTTAAACTAACACTACACTATATTAAATTAAAACTAACTTAAAACTAACCTACCACTAACACTAACTTAAAATTAATACTCCCATTACATTAAATTAACACTAACGTATGAGTTTGAGTGATGCTTCAAACTTAAAAACAAAACAAGTAACTTACGACCCTTTATCACAATTGGCATATCGGGGAGAGAGGGTTATCGGGGTTCTTTGAAATACATCCCATGAATAATCCCGATGTGATAAAAAAAATGTGTTAGTTAAAACCTCCGATGTGATGTAATAAAATGTATCATATGCTTTTGACTTATTTGCAATCGGAGTATCGGCAAATGAAAGCCATCTGGGTTTCTAAGGAATGCATCATTTGGAAATCCCCAATGCGACGTAATTTTATTTTTTGTTTTTTATTTTTATAAATTATGAAATTACCTAAAGTGCGATCTGCCTAAATAAACTACAACCACTTTAATGAAAAAAATAAAAATTAAACTACAACCACTTTAATATTTTGAGTTTTCGAGATTAGTAATTTATTTGAAAATAAAAAATTGAAATAAATCACTGAAATTTCGATGCTTTATGATTTGGCTGTATAAGTAAAAAAATGAAAAATGTTAGTAATAAATAACTACGGGTTAATATTTAAACTAAATGCATTATTGAACTAATTTAATGAAAAAATGGAATGTTGTACATTTTATGCATTTTTAACCCAGACGACATAAATAATTAGACTTCTAAGGGGTGCCATTTATAAATTGGTTAACCAAATGAGGTGAAACAAGCATCAATGAAAATCTTATAAAAAATCGATCATAAAAAGTCAATCAAAACAAGAATCTAAAGAAAATGAAATATAACAAAATCGTAAGATAATTAACTTAATAAAAATCCTAAAAGGCATTTAGCCAAAAAATTTATAGAAAGGGTCCCCATTATTTGAAGTGAACAAGTCAAAAATGGGGGGTTGTGTTTTACCACAACAATGGCGACACACGGGAGAAGAACCAGTTATCTCTGTTTGATATGAATGAAATTTTCCTAAAATTAAAGTAAAAATAATTAAAGAAGTGAAACTTATTTTTGGAATGCCCTACTAGGTTCAATAATCTGAATAAAAGCAAGAATTATCTTATTGTATTTTTCTTAAAATTCCTCATAAATTAAAATATCTCAAAACTCTATATCAATCCTTAATTAGTTGTAAGGATAAAACAGGGGTCACTTTGCAGCTTAGCTTTTAAAATGTACTCATTTGCCATAGGTAGAGCCACTGCTGCCAGCAAACATCTATAGTCTCGACAGAATTACATTTTAATCATGAATGATTCATAAATCCATCTATTTAAGAATTATTGATCTAGAGATAAATCCATTTATACATGTTTATTTTTAATTTTTTTATTTTCTTAAAAGCCATTGTCCAATTTTGGTAGCTAGATAGTTGACAATGCCATTCACTGGTTATAATTGGACTGAACAAACTGGCTCATGATGAGACCTCTTGTCTTATAATTGCAAAGCAATCAGAAGCCATTACCTTGGTTTGTTTAGCAGTGTTGGTAATGTTAGCCTATTTTTCCCCTATGATCATGGTAGGCGAGCTCGTGATGAGACCTCTTATCTTTTAAGTTTAAATATATTTTTAGATTACACTCTAGAAAAATAAAACTCTTTTGAATAGGGAGAATCATTGACTCCATAAGAGTTCAGAATGACAATTTTAGAGTTAAAAGTGCTTTGCTGTAAAGTATCTTTACTTGGTTAAAAATAACTTTTCTTGACTAATAATAGAATTTTGAAAGATCTTAATAAAATATTGAAATCTTAAAATAATTACAATTTTGCTGAAAAATAAATTTCTCAATTTTTATGATACTTCGTTAAATTATCTTGTTTTGTAATCTCTTCCCTAAGTATGTCTACCTTTATAATAAGAAAAACAAACCTTATTAAGAGATTTTTAAGAAAAAACTAATAATAAACTATTAACATTTTTTTTTTATGTATGCTGATCATTATTAGGTAACAAGGAGGCCTTTCATATAAATCATGGCAGAATCACCAAAATCAAAACTGAAAACCAAAAGAAAAGAATTCTTAAGCTAAAGTGGGAAAAGAAATCAGCAATCAAAAATAAATAAATAAAAGAAGAAATTTTAAAAGTGGAAAGGAAAATCCTAATTTTAAAACACAAACTCTAACAAGAATGTTTATATTAATGTCTCAACAAAATGAAATACAAGAAAATAATCATGTAATCATTCCTTCTTATGTCAAGATTCAGAAAACTCATACCTTGCTGGGTTGTAAGTGTTTTAGGGTTTAGATATCAGTGATCATAAAATTCAGCCACAATGAAAAATTTCTGTCTGATATCAATTGTCTTGTTTCAAAGCATCATCTTAATTATTTTCTAATAAAACGAATTCTTAAAGGAACAAACTAAATGTTCAGAAACTTCCTAGTGTAGCTATTTCAACAAAGATTATTGCTTCTTTTTTAAATGAAACCAGGAGAAGAGCATAGGGCATGTGATTGAAAGCTTTTATGAAGAGCTGCAAAACAGATTTAATTATCAACATAATTAAAAAACAAAACTAAAACTAAAGTAATGAAATGGAAATAAATGAAAGTGGGTACATGAATCTTACCATTGGATAATTGCATTTGACCTTACCTGAAAGATATCTATTTATCCAATATTCGCTGACTTCTTCTTTTAGTTACCATTAAAAACATGAAGAAGTCAAACTAACCAAATTCCTATAACCCAAAATTATTATTTATTTTATTTAAACTAAAGCAAAAAGTAAAATGTAAAAAACATAATGCTTTTTGTTCAAGGGAATTGAAAATGAAACAAATGCATCAGAAATCAGATTGAGAATTTGCAGTGATGAATGTTCTCAAAATATTATAAGTTTTATACAAATTCCATGATTTTTATAAATTGTTCAGAGTTAAGAACAAATTTAAGATAATGAAATTTAAAATAGAGAGATCTTGAATTTCATATTTAACTATGGAATTATTTAAAACTAAAATATATGAGAAATCAAAATGATTTGAATATGTTGCAAATTTGTCATCAATCGCTTTAATATCATAGCGGTTACCCAAGATTGCTTTAAATTAACACAATACCTTATCGGATGATTCGTATTGCATGTAGAGGCATGTGTTAGATTTTATCGCATCGGGGTTGCAGTAGAAAATTACCGATATGAGATCATGCAAAAATAATATATGCGATGAGATGGAGCGATCATACTTTTGAAGAAATGTTATATTTGGGATCAGGGACAATCATATCGCAAATTGAACATCGCACACCGCATATCGCAATTTGTACTTTTCACATTACACATTGCGCATCGCAAATTTCGTAATAGTGACATGATCATGAATAAAAATGTGGTGAAGTGCTTGCGATATCGGAAATGCGATGGATGATGTGGCTTTCGGCATTATGATATGAGCATCAAAAATGCTATGAGCGATATTGATATCGGCATATCGGAATATTGGAAAATAGTCATGTTTTAAATGCCAATATGATTCTTGTGATAGAAGCGATGTGATGTTTATAATAATCGGCGATGAGTTATCGTATCGCAACTTTTAAAATGAGCGCACAAGGATGTATTCAATTTTCCTCTTGATTTGTGATTTGTGATCAGACTTATCGCATCGGAGGTCTTTCAAAGTTAACTCTTGACTAATTGTGATATGAATTTAAGAATTTGCGATTGTGATTTGAACTTTATCGCATCAGAACTTTTCAAATGGAAGGATTAACCTTATGTTTAATGTGCTTTTTCGATCCAATCTATTGCATCGGAAATTTTGCAATGAAAAATAATTTTTTGAATTCATCCCAATGCGATATGTGATTTTGTGTTTCATTTTATCGCATCAGAGTTAAAAATGACATGTTAAACTTTTTCTTTCATATTTTTTTGAAATGCGATGAATGATACGGCTCTCAGAGATCAGCAAAATTAAGTGCATGATGTAACAAATATGATACACCGATATGTGATGGAGAATGAGCCTGATAAATCTATTATGAAATTTTAATATCGCATTGGGTCTGAGACATTGGTGCTTTTAAAATTATGACCTTACCACTATTGTGATTGAACGGACACGGTATTTCTTATGAACTTGATTTAAATTTAATATCGGGTCTCAAATTATGTGTATATCACACTATTGGTAAAGTTGATTATCGGAGATCAGTGATTCAAGATAATGGAAGTATATTCAATTGAAAGCCTCCGAGATGCGAAATGCGATATGGTATTTTATAAAAAAATAAATGAGGTAACACATCGGAGGTCTTACATCAGAAATATGAAAATCAAGTTGAAACGTTTCAGACATGAATCTTGCGATACTGTTTTAAATTTCAATTAGGTTTTCTAATGAATTAAAGTAAAGTTAAAGAATGCTCAAATTCTAATGAATCACAGAATAAAATTTCCGCGAACATTTTGCAAATTTGAAATGGGTTTGTTGCTTACTTCAAGTTTTGAAAACAAATGAAAACCTGCAAATAATGAAATAAATGAAAACATAAAAGAAAATTAATCTATTTCTATTTCTAAGTTAATGAAGGAAACATGACTAGGTATAGTCATACTTCGAATGAAGCCATGTAAGAATTTTAATTCCTGCATGTATGTACATGTGAAACATTAGTAAAAATGCAAATATAACTAAACTAAGGAAGCTAAATCTGAAAGCAGAATGTATCTTTATTGTTAGTAGCTTATTCACCATTACCTTCTCTTGAAATTCCCTTTCCAACTGAATTTCAATTGGATCATAGAAATTTGGATGGATTTCCATTATTGAGTGGGAAAAGTTTATAAGAGAAAATGACAGGCCGGGTTCTAGAAATGATCTTTCAGCAACAATGGCCTGTGTGATTTTGTTAGTGTTATGATTAAGTGGTAAATTATTAACAATCTTCCGTGAAGGAAAACTTTCCAAATGTCTTTCAAATTGATCAATGAAAAATGGATGGGAGTCTGATAAATCCAACAAAAGATTATTAATTGAATTAGATTGTTGATCATATTGTGAAAATACACACGCTTGTTGGTACTTCTTTTGAGAAGAAAGAAGTGATTGGTAAGGAATTAACATCAATTGAAATTGAAAGTTCAATAATTCTTAATGTTCACTATTATAATTTGAATCTCCATTATTCATTGAGGCAATACATCAATTGAGTGTTCAATATTGAGCTTCTCAATATGCCAGCATAAAGTATCTAAAATTTTAACACTAAAAACAGAAAATAAATCTGAAGTTAAAAATAAATGTTGAAATAATAACAAAATTGAATCATGAGAAAAATCTTTCGGTAAAAATCACATCCAAATAAATTTGGTTGACGTGTTTCGAACCAGCCAGTGTGGTTCATCATCATAAAATTGAATCATAGTTTACACTAGTGTTACAATTATTGTTACAACACAATTGGGACTGATTTAAAGCAATTTTATCTTCACAACA
Source organism: Pinus albicaulis (assembly GCA_034641835.2). Taxonomy (NCBI): domain Eukaryota; kingdom Viridiplantae; phylum Streptophyta; class Pinopsida; order Pinales; family Pinaceae; genus Pinus; species Pinus albicaulis. The sequence goes on along the minus strand of CM076574.1, from coordinate 317,010,388 downwards.
ATTGGGCAAAATAATGTAATTAGAATGATTGTTGATACCCATTTGTGAATTAGAGAGAAGGGTATGACTTTGAATAGGAATGCGATCTTGATCATCATATAAATCATAGATTGGAATGGTTTATTGAATGCTGATATCATAAGTATGATTATTTGTTTGAAAATGAGAACTATTTCTAACAATTTCTAAATTAGATTGTTCTTCATTTTCGCATGTGATTAGACTTTGATCATGAGGATTCAATTGTAAAGAAGACATCAATATCCTCAATGTCAAAATAGTTATCATAAATGATCTCAAGGCATTCATTAGAATTCTCTTCCATTTTATTCAATGAATTGAGACAAGAAGTAATATTTAGTTCATGTTCATTAATGCCAGAAGAATGATCATTAATTAATTTTCTATCCTGATAAAAACTAATTGGCAATTCATTTAGATCAACCACTCTGTTTTCTAAAGTATCTTTAATGTGAAGAGAGGTTAAATTTCTATTAGAAAAATTATTAGGATAAAAAGAAAAATATGAATCTGAAACAATGCATTTGAAAATATCTCTATTTGAGCACTCTGGTGTATTTTCTTCATTGCAATTTTCATATTTAAGATCATTTTTTTGGCTACTTATGCTTTCTTGAAGAATGTTGCTTTGTTGATATGAATTTGGAATTTTCTCATCATGAAAGAATTTAGAAATTTTTACAACAGATTTCTTATTATTGGAAACTTTAATCGCTGCTGGTATTTGACAGATTATGATCTGATTTTCTGATTATAATGCATAATGATTTTCAGATTTCAAAACGGTGTCCTCTTCAATACTGCTGCTAATATCTTCTTGAAATTGATCAGTGAAATTAGGAGGAAATTGATCAAAGTTTGAAATAATTTCACATGGGTTTTGAATGGAAGGAAGAGAGCAAATATGTTCAAACCAATATAATAATTCTTTTTTCGAAGGTTTATCTTCAGTTTTAAATTTTAAACAATTTAAATGAAACCTGATGGTAAAATCAATTAAAGACTCACCTTCAAACCTTCGTAGATCTTCAAAATAATCACATACCTATTCATAGATATATCCATAAAATTTACAAATGAAAATTGTAACAAAGTGATCCCAACTGTGAATTGAGGCAATCGAAAGAGTTCTAGACCAGTTTCTAGCTTTTGCCGCAAATGTGAGAGTAAAAATTCTGCATAAAATGCCTTCATCAATTTCTTGAAAATAATAATTTGAAACATTTTGAATAAATTGAAAAACATGATTAAAAGAAGAAGAATTTTTCTTACCATTAAACTTTACCTGAGACAAGAGTCTTACCACTTCGGGTGGAGTATTGGAAGATGCACGTCCATGGATACAACTCTAAATTGGAATTTTAAGAGGAGCCATCGTGATTTAAATAAAATGTTAAAATTGAAAAGACTCCAATAGACAACAAATTTCAAGCCCTCATTCTAGTGGAAAAAATGTTGAAGCCTCGAAAATCGTTGCAGCAACATTAGAGGATAACCACCCGGTCCGAACCTTAATACAACTCCTTTTCCGTTTATGATAGTGGCTCCGACTAGTTTAACTAGGTCCAATTAACTTTTCCCTATCGCTATTGGTTTATGATGTATCTTTAATTACCAATAGATAGGGATATCAGATCACTTCTTCTTGTTGATCGGGCAAGAGAATGACCCTTAAGTTGATTTAGGTTCAGCCAAACCACAACTAATATTTTTCCTCCTTGAGAAGAGGACTTAAAAGAATGTAGAACTTAATCTAAATGCAAACTTATTCTATAATGCAAAAAAAAGAAACTAATCTAAATCCTATCTTAATTAGTTAAATATATATCTAACCTAACTAAGAGCAAGGTAATTAAATGATGAGAATTTAAATATGTCTAGCTTTTAATTAATACCGTGCTAACGAATAAATTCAATTAGCATGACATTTGTGAATACCAAAACACATCTTATTGAGACCATTTAACTGAAATAATAAATCAACAACACCCAGGAAGAAATTCACAAAAATGATATTGATTGTCAAATCAGTCAAGCCAATAATTAAACAATAACATGTGGAAGAAATTTGCATCACATTAATATTTAATAAATCAGTCTTATGATATAGATTCCTGAGCAAACAATTCCTCAGAAATCAGCGTTTAATCCATAAGAGCAGAGATTCATAACAATATTGAGACAAATTATCCATATCAACAGAAATGCATAAACATGAATAAAATGAAACAACAATTTTATTATCATAAAATTGAAACCGGTATTTGATACATAAATGCCAAAAATACCAGTTAATTGAATCGACTTCTCTAATCCTGGTCTCTAACAGTCCTTTACATTACTTGAATTTATGCTTTCAAAACTAGAGCTACAAAAATACAAACTCTGCCCATCATACATCATTCAAGATATAAAGAAAAATCCTTCAATAATTTTCAGATCTAAAATTTTCTCTCCTCCCTTCTACAATTAGAAATTATTATAACAGAAATGCTTTTAGAAGTCCAGGATTGCAGAGGAGAGCCACCTCTTTCACATTCTACAATCTTCCATTTATAATATTTCCAAAAGAATTTTGAGAGGAGAGTTTGTTGAAGAAAAATTTGCCCAATCCAATTTTAATTGCTCAAAAATTCCAATCTTTAATTGCTGGAGTCTTCTCATTGATTGATATCTTTTTCTCCATATCCCTTCTACTGTTTTTCCTGCAAAAAGAAATCAAAATGAAACAATAAAAATCAAAATATCATTTTTGGCATTAAAACAAATCCAACAAAATTCTATTTGAATAAATAATTAAAAATAAAATATAAGCTCTCTATTTATGCATGGAATAGTTTAATTGGCCAAGGATATCATTGATGAGCGAAATTGTAATTAGAAGAAGCTTTGGAAAAATGAAAATGAAGAAAATAATACTCAGAAAATTGATTTTTTTTAGAAAATCAGAGCTTGATTTTCTGCCTGATTTTTGACCCAATAAATGACCAAATCTGTTAGTGAAACCTCCTTAGAAATGTTCTCCTTGATTTTCTCTTTCCAATGAGCCATTCCGAGCCTCATTTTTCCAAATAAAACTCAATCTATGAACCTCCAAAGTTGATAAGTCAAATCTGATATAAATCTGGAAATTTTGTTGCTGCACTAAAAAAAGTCGGAATTTTAATTAAAAAACTAATCCTAAATTAGACTCTAATTATCTAATAATCAATCCTAATTTAATTGTTAATCATAAACAAAACTAATTATTTAAATTAATATTAATCTAACTAACTAATATAATTAACTAAACAAATTAATCTAATTAATAATTAATTATGATTTAATTAAATTAATTAGATTCTACATATTAATTAATTTAATTAATTTAAAATTAATTATTTAAATATTAAATACTAAATATATTATTAAATTAAAACTAAACTAAAACTTAAACTAACACTACACTATATTAAATTAAAACTAGCTTAAAACTAACATACCACTAACACTAACTTAAAGCTAATACTCCTATTGCATTAAACTAACACTAACGTATGAGTTTGAGTGATGCTTCAAACTTAAAAACAAAAAAAGTAACTTACGAACCTTTATCACAATCAGCATATCAGGGAGAGAGGGTTATCGGGTTTCTTTGAAATGCATCCCATGAATAATCCTGATGCGATAAAAAAAAATGTGTTAGTTAAAACCTCCGATGCGATGTAATAAAATGTATCATATGCCTTTGACTTATTTGCAATCGAAGTATCAGCAAATGAAAGCCATCGGAGTTTCTAAGGAATGCATCCTTTGGAAATCCCCGATGCGATCTAATTTTTTTTTTTAATCTTTATAAATTATGAAATTACCTAAAGTGTGATTTGCCTAAATAAACTACAGCCAGTTTAATGAAAAAAATAAAAATTAAACTACAGCCACTTTAATATTTTGAGTTTTCGAGATTAGTAATTTATTTTAAAATAGAAAATTGAAATAAATGACTAAAATCCCGATGCGTTATGATTTGGCTGTATAAGTAAAAAAATGAAAATGTTAGTAATAACTAACTACGGGTTAATATTTAAACTAAATGCATTATTAAACTAATTTAATTAAAAAATGGAATGTTGTACATTTTATGCATTTTTAACCGAGATGACATAAATGATTAGACTTCAAAGGGGTGCCATTTACAAACTGGTTAATCAAATGAGGTGAAACAAGCATCAATGAAAAGCTTATAAAAAATCGATCGTAACAAGGCAATCAAAACAATAATCTAAAGAAAATGAAAAAATAAAAAAATCGTAGGAAAATTAACTTAATAAAAATCCTAAAAGGCGTTTAGCCAAAATTTTTATAGAAAGGCTCCCCATTATTTGAAGTGAACAAGTCAAAAATGGGGGGGTTTTGTTTTACCACAACAGGTCCTCACTAGAAATTTTGTTTGCATAAACTCTGTGGACTTAACCCAAAAATTTTACATGATTTTTAGTTGATCTAATCATTTTATGGTCAAAACAATTTTTTGGCTCTGAACCGAATTTTTTATATAAAAACATCATCCTGTTGACATGGCATATGGTTGATGTGGCATTGCGCATGAATTTTGATGTGGAATTGATGTCCATTTTTTAGCTCCTATTTTTTACATGTGACCATCCTTTTTTCTCTTCATTATAATCCCTCAAATTTCCTCAAACGAAAATGGTCAAGTTTCTTCCATTGGTGATCCAAAATTTTATTATTTTGATAGTCTAAGGATTTATTCCATACGAAATTGCCAAATTACTTCCATTGGTATTCTATGAAGTTATTCTTTCAACGATGTGAAGATTTATTTCATCAACGGTTAACAAAACTTTTGATCCATTAGTGAACACCAAAATTATTCCTCCATCGAAAAATATCAAAAAGGCCTTCTATCGATGAACCCCCAATATATTATTTTGGATGTATGAGAAATCCATCCCTCAAAGGTTAAAAAAAATTATAGGTCAACAATTTTATTCTTTGATTAGAGATCTCCAAATTGCACTTGTATGAGCTACAAAAAAGTATCCATTCAATGCACTTCAAAAATATTAATTTTGATGAAATCAATATTTTTTTCCTCTGCTAACCTACAAAATGCACCTTTGCAATCCCTAAAATGAATTGAACTTATCAATTATTTCTGAAATATTTCTCCAAAACCCGTTTTTCACCAACCTTATACTTGATCATCAATTTCTAGAAAATTCACTAAAAATCCATTAACATTTTTTAAAAACTCGATGAAGAGAGTCTTTCAGGAGTTTCTAAAGCAAAGTAATTTGGGGGTCCGAAAAAAAAATTTCATTAGAAAACTCCCAAAAAATATAAAGTTTTACCTCTTTCCAATTAAACATTGCGTCCACTTCCAACTTACAATTGATCTATGTAGTTGAATTAATTAAATTAGCCCTTTAGTAGACTCACTAGAACTCTTTACCCAGCTCTATAATTGCAAGTTTAACATGAGTTTCTATGTGTTTTTATCTAAATTTCATCAACAAATTAACATAAACAAAACACTGAACAACAACATCTAAAAAACATGAACAACACCATAAACAGTAACACAACAACACACGATGAAGGATCTGACCCTGCCTAGGCTATGTCTCCATGGTCCAGCTTCCAATGGCTTGGCCCTCTTCTATTATGCTCAAAAGTGTGATTACATGTGTTTATAATGCTCAAACAACTTTGAAACCTATTCCATCAGCTCCAGAATGCCTAAAAATGTTTGTGTAGCATCTTTCTGCATCGAATGTGGCCAAAAAATGACTTAGTTATGACTTCCCCAAGTTTTTGCACTATTCGCTCCACATTTTTCCCAAAATTCAGCACCATCCTACAAATCCACCCGGAATACACCTAACTAAGCATGAATTTTGCCAAAAACTAGGTAAAATTGTCAGAGTGCTTAAAGGCGCAATAACACTTATACACCGGATTTCAAACCATATTAATTATGCTTTTAATAATATATATATTATAACCTGTGTGGTTGGGCTAACCGTTGGACTTAGCATTGACTGTGGGCACATTGGTCGAGCTTAGCATTTATTGTCACAGTTAATGGGTGGCTATCAGACCATGATCCCGATGGTCTCGATGGTGGACATGTATTACTACCAATGGTGGCATTTTTATTTAAGGTTATGGTTGGGGGGGGGCACAGTGCTAGCCTCCCACCTGTGGTCTCGCCTCTGGCGATGACTAGGGCTGGGGCTAGATGCCAACCCCCTCCCCTGAATGCGCATTGTATATTTCAACAAAATGATATGGAAACCATAACATAGTAACAACTACATGCGTTGGTGCGATGGTAAGGCTTGGTTCTTAGTAGTTGGAGGTCGCAGGTTCAACCCCCGTTGTTGTTGCTTGGACTTGACCCAAAATTTTTTGGCCTCCCGTGCTACCACGTGGTGGCCTCTAGTTGGGCCATGTGGTAGCATGTGGTTGGATACATTCCCAACCAATCACAAACTCACCACAATCAACCAATACCAACATGCCACTTGGCACAATAGTATTCAATGAATAAATTCTGTTGGTCGAGTCAATCTGCCATTGTGCATGCTTAGTCAGTAGTATGGACTATAATTGGGAATTCCCTATAATTTTTTTTCAAAAATTTCCCTATTTGACAAAGTGGATAGAACATGTTTCTAGAAGCATAAAGTGTCGTTTTTCCACAAAAAGAGTTGCACCAGATTCAAAACAACAAGATATACATAGTCATTCAGGTTCCACACCATTTCGATAAATTAATTTTTTAGCATAATTTTGAGCACCTGATCACTCCTCCCCACTGGAAGATTTTGGAACCCAAAATATCACTTTTAGTTTCGACCAACTGCGAAACCTGCGTAAGATACTCCTAAATAATATGCGTTGCATCTGTGATCAATGCAATCTGCTCGGCCCGTACTACCAGAGAGATGTCATACTGTTGTCGCATAGTCTAGGCATAGTGGCAAACCTCTTGCAACACTCTGTTGTGTAGTTCTTGTAGCGCTATGCGAGATAGCTGCGCCAAGTCAATTTGGATATCCCCAGTGATTGGAGCAGGATTGTGAGCTAGGGTAGTGTGAGGGAATGAACAAACATTGCTTCTGCTAGGCAGTACTCTGGAGTTGCGGAGAAGTTGCAAAATGTCCCTGTATCTCAGCATTCCTTCTTGGCGCAGAACCATTCGTGGCCTGACTGTGATACTGTGGCTGAGGGACCGCGGTACTAATGTATCCTCCTCTGTTATATCATCTGAGGTCATCCGGCTAGGTCCAGTGGTCAGCCTTGGGGTGTGAAGGTCAGTTATTCCCATTGCATAGTACTGGCGCCTTTCTGTACGTGGCTCGTAACCAATTCTTTCTGCAGGAAGCCAACGCTCAATCCTTTTACTATACTCAACATTTCCAGGCCTTCTCAAGACGATGTCTGCAGGTGCTGAGCAGCTCGGGACAGATCATTCGACGAGTTAGGGTCCATCTTAGTAACAAGAAGACGAGTGTTCCAGAGAATGTCAATGATCGCAGAAAACCACTAGGTCAAGAACAGGAGCATATTTCAGAACCAATAAATAGCCTGGTGCGAAGTTATTCTATCAACTGCACATTGTTTGGAGCTATTTAATGGTATAGTAGCCTGTACGGGAAACTTACCATCGGAAATTCGAATTAACTTACCATAAATGGCCGCATTCATGGTCTGCCACCTCTTTTTCATAACTGCGAGGTTCCTTTCTAATCAAAATGGGGTGTAATGATGGTCATTATTCGTACCTGATGTCTCTTCCACAGAATGTCAGATTTTGAATGACGTCTACGTCCTGTTTGCGTACCTGGAATTAAGGTTGCTGCTAGGTGTTCCATAACAGGGTTCAGGTACCAGATCTACAAGTTGGCCACCAATCTTTTCAAGCCATGCTCTTCATCCTTGGGCGGGACACCCTGGTTAGGTAGGGCTACGTCAAGCGTCCTCGTGCCATCTGTTACTTGAAGTGAGCGCAAATTCTCCCAATTGCATGTGGGTTCAGGTGGGTCCTTAATTGAACACACACTTAGGGCAGCAGTAACCAGGTGACCCTGTCCGGGCAGGGTTCGATCTCACCCTTTGTATGTCAGCAAGTATCTACGTAGGTCAACTGACCTTAGAGTCCATCTAGAAAATTAGGTCCCTAAGCGCAGGATCACCCTATTCCAATACTTCTCCTGAGTGAATAATACCAACTCTCGTGAAAGTGCTCCACGCAGTGTTAGGGGCAGTGCGTGTTCCGTGGGAATTTTAGGTTCAACATTCTTCTTACTATCACCTGCGTCATTATGGCAAGGCAGGTCCCTTTCCTTGGTAGAGATGTGACAGAAATTCCTGGTGGTCTGAAGACATCGCAGCGTCGAAACCTCGTGCAACTGACCTTGCCAATTTTATAGCTCCTCGTCAGAGTCGGAAAAACATTCACTGTCCTTTTCCAAATAGAGCACTCCTTCATCCATGGGGTTAACCTGATCTTCATCCTGCGTAGTCAATTTATAAATGTGATCTATTTCCTCCTCCTCATAGGCTGGCTTTGTATACCATGCACCTTATGCTGGGTCTAGTGGTACTATTACGCGCGTCCCATTGTTCTCAAACACCATGCTGTGCTTTTTTAGATTGATAACACCCCCCATGTCTATAGCCCAGTCCAACCTGAGAAGCACAGGGTAGGGATCCGCATCTTCCACAATTTCTATTACTTAGAAGTCAGTGAGGACCTTTACCCCTGCGATTTCAACCATGACTCTTGATAGCCTACCTAGAGGAATGATTTTTTGTTGATTTTCCATTTGCAGCTAGATGGCGGACCACTCCAGTTTAGGCTCTCCCATTCATTGCCATGTCTGTTTTGGTAATACGTTTGCATCTGATCCAAGATCTAAGATGACCTGATCCATTTCATAGTCACCAATCTGCGCAGTCAACCGCATCTCTTTTCTGGTGCGTTTCTTATAGCTATACAATTTGTGTACATCCTTGGTCCCATGGATCAAATTGGGTTGAGCTGCCCAAGTATTCAGTAGCGTTTGAAGGTTTCCTATGACCTGCGGGTTTCGTAACAGTTTCAGAAAAGCCTGTAGGAAGGACTCAACCCCTTCCTCTATCTTGAGGTGTGCTATCAGCTGTGCAAGAGCTGCCATTGGCTGCTGTTCTTTAAGACCCACTACTTCCTGGGGGGTAAGCTTCTCCTTTCCCCCCGGGGTGGCCCTCCCACTGCGTGTCATGACCTTTACGCTTGGAGCTGCATTCCTTAGTTTAGTTTTGTTATAAAAATATATATTATGGAGCAATGCAACACATAAAATATGCAGAAAATACAAGCACACAGAACACATAAAACCAGAGAGACACAAATATACGTGGTTCACCCAGTTTGGGCTATGTCCACCCCGAACAACAAGTCCTTCCTTTCTATTATCCAGCAAAATGAAGAGAAAAAACCTACAACAAATCCACTATAATATCCTTTGTTATCTCTCACAGTCTCCCTATCTATTTCTCGCTCAGAGAATACACATATATTACACAGCCGCAATACAATACCCTCATACAAAGAGAGGGGTTTCCTTCTAGGGAAAAAAACCCTAAACTAAACATAACTTTTACTGACAGATCATTTGCCTAATGAATGGCCCAGATTGAATAGAAATCATTATAATTTTACAAGGCAATTTTACATTTGTTTTTAGCTTCGAGGGCGCTGCCCCCGAAAACCCCGCCGTGGGACCGCTGGCCCCTGGAACCCCCAGCTGGGGGGGTCAGCTCCCTTGGACCCCGGGGGCAGGGGGGGGACAAGTCCCCCCCACACCCCCCCACTGCAAGGGTGTATAGTTTTCCTAGGGTATACATCTAGCTAAAACAAGGATCTCTGAATCAGGATGAAAATCAGGCTCCACGCCCAACAATCTCCCACTTGGAGACTGATTGTAGCAACTCCACTGCTACTTCATTTGCTGGACAAGGGCTCCTCTTTGGACCTGGCTGTTTCTCATCTTCATCATCATCCTTGAAGACCAATTGAAACTGAGCAAATTCTCAGTTTATCCCTGGTTACAACTTTTGTTAGCATATCTGCAGGATTCTGGCTAGTGTGTATCTTTTCCAGCTTCAACTCTACATCTTCCAATACTCACCATATGAAATGGTACTTGAGATGTATGTGTTTAGTCCTAGAATGAAATGTTGAGTTCTTTGCAAGATTAATGGCACTTTGGCTATCACTGTATAACGTGCCCATATCATGCTTCTTACCCAATTCATTCATAAACCTTTGTAACCAAATCATTTCTTTACTAGCCTCTATAGCAGCAACATACTCTGCTGCTGTTGTTGAAAGTGCAACAACACTTTGGATTTTTGAAACCCAACTGACAGATGTTCCACATATAGTAAATACATATCTTGTAGTGCTCCTCCTATTATCTCTATCACCTACCATATATGCATCAACATATCCCTATAGAGCAATGTTTGAACCACCAAATCATAATGCTTGATTTGTGGTACCTCTCAAATATCTGAGAATCCATTTTACTGCCATCCAATGTTCTTTTCCTGGATTATTCACGTACTTGCTTATAACTCCCACTGCATGTGCAATATCACGCCTTGTGCAAACCAATGCATACATTAAGCTTCCAATTGCTGATGCATATGGAACTTTAGACATATAATCCATGTCTTCTTGGGTCTTTGGGCACATCTCCTTACTAAGTTTGAAATGGATAGCAAAAGGTGTACTAACTGGTTTTGCATTGTGCATATTAAATCTTTTCAACACCTTTTGTATGTACTCATTCTGAGACAGTGTTAATTTTCGATTTTTCCTATCTCTGGTTATTCTCATACCAAGGATCTATTTTGCAGCTCCCAAATCCTTCATTTCAAATGAATTTGCCAATTTTTGTTTGAGCACATTTATTTCCTACATGTTAGACCCTGCAACAAGCATGTCATTTACATAAAATAACAATATAATATAGCTTCCATCATTTTTCTTCTTTCAAATAAACACAATGATCAGAGTGACATCTAGTATAACCTTGTTCAAACATAAACTTGTCAAATTTTAGATACCACTGCATTGGAGCATGTTTTAAGCCATACAAGCTCTTTCTTTAACCTGCACACCATTTTTTCTTTCCCTTTGACCTCATATCCTTCTGGTTGCTGCATGTATATCTCTTCCTCCAAATCTCCATGGAGAAATGTTTTCTTTACATCTAACTGTTCAAGATCTAAATCTTCCACTGCTACAAGAGTTAATATAGTTCTGATTGAATTCATCTTAACAACAGGAGAAAATATTTCATCAAAATAAATACCTTTCTTCTGTGCAAACCCCTTCACCACAAGTCTAGATTTGTACCTCTGTTTTCCTCTATCTTCTTCCTTCAGCCTATAAACCCATTTATTCTACAATGTAGTTTTACCTGCAAGCAACCTGACTGAGTCTCAAGTCTGGTTATGCATTAAGGATTCCATCTCTTCTTCCATGGCTAGCTCCCACTTCTTCCTACTTTCAACCTGCATTGCTTCTTCATAACATTTGGGTTCACCAGAATCAGTCAGCAATAAATAATATAATGAAGGAGAGTATCGTTCAGGGGGTCTACTTATCTTGGTAGATCTTCTAACACCACTTTTAGGTGTTTGAGGTGTCTGTCGCTGTTGTGGTGGTTGCTACTACTGTGGTTGTTGATTATTATTATTTTTAGGCACCTTTACTTTTTCAGTTATCTCATCAAAAACCGTGTATTCCTTGCTTTCTTTTTTCTGTTTCTTTTTCTACAACTGATTCTTATACAATACCTTTTCATTGAATATTACATCTATGCTCCTAATTATTTTGTGATTTTCATAATCATACAAGCGATAACCAAAATCATTAACACCATATCCAATAAATGTACATTTCTTTGATTTTGCCTCAAGCTTTGTTCTATTTTCTTTATTAATATGGACAAAGGCCTCACAACCAAAAGGCTTTAAAAAAGAGTATTTTACCTTTTTACCTGTCCATGCTTCCTCTGGAATACCACCATCCAAGGAACTTGAAGGCACTCTGTTTATTAGATAAACAACAGTATCTACAACATCTGCCCAAAATTGTAAAGGAAATCCTGCATGCAATCTCATGCACCCTGCACACTCCTTGATTGTTCTGTTCATCCTTTCTGACACACCATTTTCTTGTGGTGTTCTTGGAACTGTCTTCTCTTTACAAATTCCATGCTCCGAATAGTACCTATCAAACTCTTTGCTGCAATATTCACCTCCATTGTCTGATCTGAGACACTTCAACTTCTTTCCTGTCTCAATCTCAACCAAAGCTTTCCATTTCTTGAAAGTATCAAATACATCAGATTTATTATGAATACAATAAATTCAGGTTTTTCTAGTTGCATCATCAATAAAAGTAGCATAATAACGATAGCCACCGAGAGATGATACCTGAGCAGGTCCCCATACATCTGTATGCACAAGCTCCAATTTTTCGCTCTTCTTTTCTTTCCCAACTCTGAGAAATCTAACTCTCTTTTGCTTTCCATAAATGAAAATTTCACAGAAATCCAAATCAACATTCTTCAAACCTGGCAACACATTTCTTGGGTGAAGAATCTTCATCCCCTTCTCACTCATGTTTCCAATCCTATGATGCCATAATGCTGCATCTACTCCTTTTGAAGTTAAAGAATTAACAGAGTTAGAAATACCATTGCATAAATACAATGTACCAACCCTTTCACCTTTTTCTATTACCAGGGCTCCTTTGGTGACCTTCCAAGCTTCATCTGTGAAAGTTGTTACACAACCTTCACTGCCTAACTACCCTGTTGAAATCAGATGTTTCTTTAGATCTGGAACATTCCTTACCTCCTTTAATAGCCATTGGTTTCCATTCTACTATTTTACAAGAACCTTACCCATTCCAACAATTTTACAGGGTTTATCATCACCCAAACGAACTTGTCCAAAATCTCCTTGAACATAGTCATGAAAATATTTCTTATCAGGTGTGGCATGGAATGAGGCCCCTGAATCTATAACCCAGGAATCAGTAACATTTTTGAAAGAAAGAATCAAAGCATCTTGTAACACATCACCTGTCACATTTTCTTCATGATTGTTTTCTTGTTGCACGTCTCCTTCTTTTCCCTTCCGAGATCTACAATCTTTCTTTAGGTATCCTTTCTTTCCACATTTCCAGCACACTATCCCCGATCTGGACTTGGATCTGCCTTTTCTTGATTTACTGCGATATCCTGAGCTCTTTCCTCTTTCCATTCTCCTTCCCCTAGACTCTGCACTCAAAGCATTACCCGATGTCTCACTGGAGCTTTTTCGTTGCATTTCCTCGCTAAGGATAGCACCGACAACATCATCAAACTTTAAAGTGCTAGATCCAGAGACAGAGTTACTAATGGCCATAACTAATCCATTCCAGCTTTCTGACAATGAGCACAGAAATAAAAGAGCCATAACTTCATCATCAAATTTTACCCCTACAGAACTTAACTAACTGGTAACTGTATTAAAATCATTTAAATGGTCTACAACAGATCCACCTTCCAACATCTTCATATTAAATAGTCATTTCATAAGAAATACCTTCTTTGAGGCCGAGGGTTTTTCATATAGTTTCTTCAACGTCTGCATCAAACCCTCTGTTTTTGTTTCCTTAGAAATATTGAAGGCAACTGACGCTGCAAGGCACAACCGTATTGTTCTAAGTGCCTTTCTATCGAGAATGTTCCATTATGCGTCTATCATGGCCGTCAACTTCTTTGTTTTTCCGCTCAATGGTAGGTACAAATCTTTCTGATATAGATAATCTTCCATCTGCATCTTCCACAGCGGGAAGTTTTGACCGTTAAATTTCTCGACCCTAAACTTACCATCTTCCGCCATTGCTCCCACTCGAACCAGGAACCTTTCTTTCCTGCGAGTTTATCAGCCAAATATACCTTCGGCTCTGATACCAGTTGTTAGAAAAATATATATTAAGGAGAAATGAAACACATAAAATATGCGGAAAATACAAGCACATAAAACACATAAAACCAGAGAGACACAAATATACGCGGTTCACCCAGTTTGGGCTAAGCCCACCCCAAACAACCAGTCCTTCCTTTCTATTATCTAGAAAAATGAAGAGACAAAACATACAGCAGATCCGTTTTAATATCCTCTATTCTCTCTCAAAGAGAGGGGTTCCCTTCTATGGCAAAAAACCCTAAACTAAACATAACTTCTACCATCAGATCATCTACCTAATTAACGGCCCAGATTGACTAGAAATTACTGTACTTTTATAAGGAAATTTTACGTCTGTTTTTAGCTTCGGGGGCGCTGCCCCCGAAACCCCCGCCGGGGGACCACTGGCCCCCAGAATCCCCAGCAAGAGTGTACAATTTTCCTGGGGTATACATCTAGCTAAAACAAGAATCTCTGAATTAGGATGAAAATCAAGCTCCACACCCAAAAAATTTTAACTCGTTGCACATTCTGTGTAGGGGTGGGCTGCTTTTCCTGCATTTTTGCTATTAAAATTGTGAAATCCTCCACCACATGGTCCAACTGCCGACAGTATTTGCATGATGTTCTAGTGTGATTTGGGCATTCTCAGGCGAAATGTCCTATTTCTCCGCAGCTATAACAGATTAGCTACCCTCGTCCTCATCCTACACTCCCTCCCCGACCTCCTCTGCCCCAGGTTGGAGATCCTCCGAAGTGCATAGACCCTCTTGGAGACGCATGGTCTAAGTGTACCCTATACAAGTTCCCACGATCTATCATTAAGTCATAAGTACGACAATTCTGCTCATCATGTCCCATCAAGCGGCAGAACCTGCACCATTGTTGCTTTAGTTCGAGGACATAGGCACCTAACCAAGGGCAATGGTTTGTATCATGTAGTCCTACCACATGATAGTCATCACACCACAACGCAGGTCCACTCAATCCTGGTCATGACAGGATGGGCTCCCTACTTTCTCCCGGTCGCACTAGACTAGGTCCTCTCACTTGCATGTAATCTGACAATAGAGGGCACTGTTCCTTTGTATGGCCAGACACCCGACATCGTATGATGCAATTTAATCCTACAAACCCAGAATCTTCCTTCTTAAACTATGCATGTAAGAATGCATTGCAATCACTGCCCAATTCAAACCCCAATCTAGGCAATTTCATACATTTTCCACTTGCGGGAGCTATTTTCCCATTTATGGTTATAAAACCATTTCATAGTAAACATTTCTCAAGCATCAAATTATCAATCAACTCAATATTCAAATTCTCCCATAATCCATATCCCATACCTCATTAGTCCCTCAATTCCATTAAAACCACCAACATTCCTATGACTTTTTAATATTGGATACAATCATAAGTCAACAAAACAAATGTGCTTTTGTTTCTTTTTAACAATCTTAACATTGTTTACTCAATCCAAACCATAAGCAATTACAATATTACCCATCCTTTGCGCAAATGACATCAACCCACACACATTACTGGTTGATCACTGGATTAACTAAACAACATTCCCATTTCAGTGAACGCACTAAGAAATATGCCACGGCTTTAACATCAATGTGCTTTCCCATTCAAGACAAATATGAACCTGGCCATGGTAAAAACAAATGGACTTACCTCCAGGAGCGCTTTACACAAATCCATGATGCGCCCTCATTCCATCGGCTTTGATATTGGTTAACTAAATCAACGTATTCACATAATCCAGCTCAGCTTTGATCACATATAAACAACGCATTTACTTACCTTTCTCGTGGCTCTTCAACGATTTAACTTATATTTTCCATTTGACATTATATTAATCCACCAACCTGGCTCGGAAATATCACTATTTCCATCATATTCAAAATTCAACTCGACGTTATTTTAATCAACCCAACCAAGCTGGGTTAACGCCTCACACTTGCTTGTTTCCAATATTAGTTTCGAGAATTCCAGTGTGAATTCTGTTTATCCATGAATTGAAGTCGGGATATCCATTTCTCCTCTGATCAAAATATACAAAGCAAGATCTCTTATCACAATATACAGAGCAAGATCTCAAACAAATGGTATAATTTCCTACAGAATCACAGTGCCCATAAAAATGAAATGCTATGGCGGTTCCTTACCAATTCCTTAAATGCAAACTGAACTTCTTTTGCACATATTACCAATTATTTCAGCACTAATTTCTTCAAATCTAAATTCATTAACGTGTCTTCATCGAACTTTTTCACAGGATAGCATATTCAACGTTCAAGCTCGACATTTCCAGAAATCAGTTGCGCATTCCATCACTGGTTGTTCAGTGTTACATAACTACAGGATCATTCACGTGGTTCATTAATTTCGCATATCGATTCATCACTACACAATCTGCTATTGAGCCATGACAAATGAAGGTGAACAGCGTTTCATTAACGCTCCAAACTATGGGTTTATCCTGGAATTGTGAAGATCATGCCTTTTAATGACAGCGTCCTGTATTTTCAGAGATGATAAAAAAAACATTCAAGACAGAACTCTTGGCAAAGATAAACAATAGCGCCCTCTTTCAACCAGTAATTGACAATTTACTTATACCGGAATTCTTTTTCCTTGAAATCGATCCATTTACCAATTCCACGATTTTCATTAAGGCGCAGTCTCACCAAATAAATCAACAGTACTAAATGGACTTCTGCAGAAATTGAATTTCTTTCATAATGACTAAACACCATTACTTTGCACATAATAACTCCAGAATTCAAAGAGGAACGAATTTCCTTTCATTCATTGAACACACACAAATTCAATCTTACGCAGACTCAATAATTGACATACAGTAAAAAAAAATCAATTGCTGTATTAACACACAAAACACTTGCAATACAATTTCCTTCCTTGGCCTAATTTCCAATCGTTTGGCCCTTTACAAACTGCCCAAAGGCTTGCAAGTAGAAACCTGCTTCCTACTCACACCCTCACTCTCTTTTACACTCTTCAAAAGTGCATCTTTCTTCACAAAAATCACTCCTATTTATACACAAATAATGCATTTAATTCACAAAATATCTCTCCACCTAATCCTCAACTAATCCCATACATAGAAATCCTAATCCCAAATTTTGCTCCTAAACTATTTCTCTCATATCCTTTTATTTATTAAAATAATATTTACATAATCCTCACTTTTCATAATTATCTCCTATTTTATTAAAAATAACAAATTAATTAATAAAATATTAAAAATTGTCACACCCCCTTTTCTAACATATTTACAAATGAAAAATTCCCTTGATTCTCCTACATCATCGTATGCACCATAGATCTGCATAGCCATCCTTTCCTCACTCCTTTCACAGGTTCTGTATCTACATATGCATAACCCCAAGTTGTTCCTGGATTTTTTGTACTCCTACCGACGTATCCTTGTGGGGTGCAACTTCTAGTTTCACAGCGACCTCCACAAATTTCTCCTACAATTCAAAGGTCTGATGACTCATTGGCGTGTGCAGGTGAGGTAACAACATAGCGATGAACCATTACGTATGCTTCCTATCATCATACTCGAACCCTCCTTCCCTGATTTATTTCTTCAAGCACTGGTCAGCCTCCCATACTGACTCAGATGCACCTTGTTTAATGTCCTTTACTTCTGCTACCAACTGGGAATAATATTTCAGCTTTCAGAACTGTCTCTTCAGAGCGTATTTTATATCCTGAATGGATGCACTCCCATTTTGGGCAATGTATCGCATATACCAGTCCAAGGCCCTATCCTCGAATGCCAATGACAGCTGCACCCTTTTTACCATATCACTCGCCACATTCTGGGTAGTCCAGACGGAGTCTACAACGAACCAAAACCGGTCCATATCCTCATATCCTACCCCCTTCAAGGTAGGTAGTTTCAGGTGTGCAGCCATATCACTGTTTATGGGAGGTGGTGGTATGGGTGAATTCTTACCTTTGTGCAGTCTCGGTGGCGATGTAACGGGGGGATCTTGCGCAGCTGGTTCTTGCAACAGATTATAGGTGGACCTCCCTCCGTCAAGGTTGTTTCGATAGTATTTTCCACTACGTGTCGTGCTCCCGTCTACATTCGAGGTCATTCGGTATGACTATACAAAATGCTATTTTCACACAGTAATATCTTGATCAGCAACGGTAATGTCCTCAGGAATTTTCCCCGGAACCCTTTAAATAATCGTCACGTAGCTTCTGAATATGAGACAAACTGATTAATGGAAAATTCCGTCACAAATCCTCCAAGCACGCTATTCACCCAGTGATCTATCGTGCGCGTGAGAGTATTATCAGTCTTTTTGAGCTGCCAAATCAGCTCCAGGGTCCACTGAGTGAATCGTTCATCCTTCCAGCACTTCTGGAATTCGACTAGTCTGGCCAGCCACTCCTGGAGCTTGATCACAAATGTCACAAAGACTATTTCGTAGCTTTCTGTAAGGATGTACCTATTTTTCCACTTTTTCGTTGTTAAATTTTCACTGCGATTTTCTTTTACTGTGAATTCCTGGATCTGCCTTTCAAACTAGTCTTCAATTTCCTTTATTTCAGCTTTCCAGTATTCTTGTGTCATTACCCGATCCCTTTCTCAGACTTTTTTAGGTCTCGGCAACGGAACCATTTGTTGGCTCGAGGGGTCCTGACCCAGGCTCATAGCTCAAGGTTTTCCAACAAACCCCTATACTACTAGCCCTTCCGACAATGACCTATTTTCACAGGTTAAAGTCTCACCCGAAGTAGTATGGGTGGGTGCTGGAACCAGGTTTCCGCACCCTAAGAAAGGATGGGTAAGGCAAGAAGAGCTGTGTTTGGTCCTGTGACATGGATCTCCGCACACATAGCCAGCAGGAGTCTGTTCCCCAAAACCCAAACAGATCGCTTAAACCACAATTCGCATCAATAGCTCATCAATTCCTGTCCTTTACAATACAAAATGTCCCTCTATTTATATCAATCTAGCCTATAATTTCCTATGGTCCACAAACCATGGTTTTTGGACCCCTGGTTTACCCTTTTACCCATTACAATGCTTTCGGGGCTTTGACCCATCCTAAAACCCCTCCGCTAGATTAAATCTAATCAAAAATATTCAAAATGGACCAGTTTCGCAGCTTGTTAGGAGACCCTGTTCCAACAGTACAGGAAGTGGTGTCTACAATCCTAACTTCCTATTGCTAGGCTTACTGACTACACATAATGAATGATCTTTAATGAAATATGACACACTTTCAAGCATACGAGACCAATAAAAATACCTCTTAATATGTGTCACTGTTTTTCTTACACCGAAATGTCCAGCAATAAGAGAAGTGTGTGCTTCCATTATGACATTCACTCTCTCCCCCTATGGAATATAAAGCTTGCCATAATGATACAACAAGTTATTATGTACATTTTAATCTAATTCCTCTACTTGGTTACCTTGACTCAAGCTTACATAAACATCTTGAAATTCATTATCACATGCATATTTCTTAGCATAAATTTCATGCAAAACAAAATTATGCTTTAGTAAAGTAGTTTCATTAATAATAGGACTAGAGAATATCAACAACCTTATTGTATATACCTTTCTTATACCTTATGACAAAGTGCAATTGTTGTAGGAAACCCATCCATCGAAAGTGCCTTGACTTCTACAACTTAGTTTTTGATTGCAAGAATTACATTGGTTGGTGATCGATGTGTATGATGGTTTTGTAGAAACTAGTATACACTAAGCATGCATACATCCAGATTCCCCTGATCTCACAATATTTAACTTCTTGCAAAATACAGAATCATTCCATTGTTAATATTTTGCGGAAATTTAATTGCAAACACATGTGAAGCATAAATAAAAACAATCGGACATAACACGGTTTTTTAACGATAAATCCTGAAGTTGAAAAACCCAACTATAATATATTATGTATCATGGAGATCATGTAACAATATCATACAAAGCTTAGTACATCAAGCACTTAGTACAATCAATTTTCACACACTAATCAGAAGAAATCTGCAAATCCATGCACCGATTTCTACCCTCCTACTAGCCTACCTCCACTGCGCAATCCTTGCTAAAGAATAGCTCTGAATGAATTCTAATTACCCTTGCCTTGATTGCGCAATCCTCATTGGCAACTCCAATGTCTGTGTGATGCAATCAATGCATCACTATAGTCAGAACAGATAGTCCATCTTTCCCTTTCACCTATCTCTCCACTGGATCTCCACTGGAACTGACATGCACTGCAGTTAACTGCTGTATTTGTTCAGTTCATTAATGAGTTATTATTTGTGAAGCATTTAGTTAGACTAGATACAACTAGCTCAACTGAGTCTAACTGAGTTAAACTGAATACAACTCCATGAACTCTGTCATAACTTTTCCACTTTAGCTCTAACCGAGTCCTCCATGCATGAACCACCAGTAAACCCTACGAATTGTGTAATTCCTTCATCCCACTGATTTGACAAATCTGTGCACTGAAACTAAGTGCTCCAAGAGAATAAGTTGTTATTTATTGTCGGATTATTATTAAGAGATAATAATAATCGACAGTTCTATTTTTAGATCGATGATCTATAAATAAACTTCGCCCAATATTCTAAAATTATAATTTCATCTATTTTTCCAACTTGACCAACCATCTACAAATAGCATCCTGCAACTTCTAAAATATTATCACCATGTCTAAAAATAGACTTGCGCCAAAAATAGCCCGCGGGCCCACTTAGTGAAGGCGACTCTTTTCACTACGCTCATCATCTTGTTGAATCTCAACAAGTTTCCTTTCCCATCAATTAGTGTTTCCACTTTTTCACACTTTGAACCAATGCATAAAGCTCCTTATCATAAGTAGGATATTTAATCACTGCATCATTGAAAAATTTTGAATGAAATGAAATAGGCTTACCATGTTGCATAACGACTACGCCCATAGCATAGTCGCTTGCATCAGTTTGAATCTCAAAGGGTTGTCTCAAGTTCGATAGTGCAAGTATTGGGGCTGAACAAATCTTCTCTTTCAAAGAATTAAATGATTTTTGCTGCTTGCCTCCCCACTGGAAGACCTTTTTCACAATCAACGCATGTAAAGGAGTTTCGATAGAAGAGAAGTTAGCAATAAACTTCCTCCAATATTAGGTTGCTCCCAAAAAAATTCTTACCTCAATGACTGTATTGGGTGTTGACCAATTCACAATGACCTCAACCTTGGAGGGGTCTATCCTCAACTCACCTCCTCGAACAATATGCCCCAATTAAACCAAAGAAGTTTTACCAAACTAACATTTTGACATCTTAAAAAACAAATTTTCTTTCCTTAAGACATCAAGTATTTTTCTTACATGCATGACATGTTTATCAAGTGATTTACTGAAAATTAAGATATCATCTAAGTAGACGATGACAAAATCATCAAGAAATGGCCTTAAAACATCATTCATCGCACGCATGAAGGTAGTTGGAGCGTTACATAAACCAAAAGGCATAATAAGCCTTTCAAACAAGCCTTGATTTGTTTTGAATGTTGTCTTCCAAATGTCACCTTCAACAATTGTAATTTGATGGTAGCCACTCCTTAAGTACAACTTAGTAAAATTATTTGAATCTTTCAATTGATCAATTAAATCATATATTCTAGGGAGTGGATAATGGTTCTTTACCGTAATCTTGTTCAATGCATGAGAATCTAAACACATGTGCCATGTTCCATCCTTCTTTGGCACCAAAAAAAATAGGTGACCCACATGCAAAAGTACTTGGTCGAATGATCCCTTTGTCCAACAACTCTTGAATTTTATTTTTTTATTTCAGTATTCTCCATCACTGACATCCTATACATTCCAATGTTAGGAAGAGGTCACTCTTGTTGCAACTGTATTTCATGTTGGATTCTCCTCTTGGGAGGTAACCCCTTTGGCTCCTAAGACATCTCATTATTTTTATTAACCACTTCAATCAAATCAGATTTCAACTTTGGATCACAATCTTGAAATGCTTCATAGTCAACATCATTCTTTGGTTTAATCATAAGAAGCACAAAATTATTGCTTGAATTCACTAGTCTTTTCATTTTCCCTGCATTAACTAATGAAGGATTTAGTTTCTTGCGATGAGCTGTCAAAATATACTCCACACCATTTTTGAACAAGTGGTATTTGTTTTCATGGCTAAAGAAGATGGATTTTCTATCATAGAGTGTTACACAATAATTTGTCACCATCCATGCAATCCCCCATCCCGCACATTGGAGGGCCTTTTCCATGACCTGTGAGTAGTGACATGACCTGAAACCACTTTCATGGTGTTACACAGTAATTTTTCACCGTCCCTGCAATCCCCATCCCGCACATTAGAGGGCTTGTTCTGTGACCTGTGAGTAGTGACATGACCTGAAACCACTTTCATGGCATCCCCCTTGACAAGGAAAATCATTCCCCTAAAGATAGTTTCCTAAGAAAAACCCTAAAAATAGACCTTTTGGCCTTGGCACGACCAGCCAGTTCAACCCTCGCGCCATTGGGGGGAATCCACCAAAGAGGGCGCGCCAACTGGCACTCTGTCCCAGTGTAGTACTTGTGCCAAGATTAATAAGGATTGTTTTTTAAAAATAAATGGCGGAATTTTGATTCCAACCAACTCCTGAACGAGTATCTAAAATGAGTTGGGAGGCTTGGCTCCGGATCTACATGTAAGGGAAGTATTTTTCCACCTATCATGGAAGCTTCCTTGAGGATAGGGCCAATCCCACCATTGTAGGGATCCCAACTCCCCTTCCACCATCTATATAAGCTTGTCATTTTCCCTTTGCAAGCTAGCCTGAATAGAGTTGAATCAATAATAAGGAGATTATCATTAGACAACCGAAGAGAGAGAGACTTGTCCCATTCCTGACGAGCTTTACAGAGACGTACTCCGTTGTCGACCTGCCGAAGGAAGATCCATCGTCAGAGCTCAGGTTATATCTTTCTTTGTTCTGATTAATAATAAATGACTTCAATTATGGTTCCACTCAGATGTTCATGTTTTATGTTATGAGTTGTATCTTCTCTGACTGATACATAGTTGCATGTATTAGGTTTTACGCTTGTGTGTTTGTTGTTTCTTCGTGTACGTGCAGGTGTTCGAGCATGCTAGGCGGGAGAATTGTGATCTGCCATAATGAACTACGGAAGTGCCATATTATCTGCAAGAAACAACAGCGTAGGACTTAAGGTAGGCATCTTGTCGCATCTTGGTCTATTGTAACTAGGAACTTGCGTCTTAGCGTGACTCGGTTGTTGCTAGACCCGATCTGGGCTAGTAGGGATCGCCTCTGTCCACAGAGGGGATTTGCCTCTCCAAAAAACTAGCGACTCCGCTAGGAAGACATTGATTGGAGTTTTTCTTGTCTTTTCGGTTGATTTTGGTCTTTTCCTGCTTGATCAGCTCTTTTGGCTCGCTCTTTTCTAGTGTTAAACTTTCTTTTAGCCTCACCATCCCTCTTCTGCTCCCTGCTTGCTCTTTTTCATCTTTTGCATTAGTAAACTCGACTGGCGCGATTTTTTCCCTAAAATTCACGCCAGTTGGCGCTTGTCTCTAGTTTAGCCCCCATGCCAATCATGTTATGGCGCTAGTTGCAGCCTGACAATCGCGCCAATCCTGTGTGGTTCTAGGGTTTGCTCCTTTCTGAGCTTTCTGAGCTTGATTTGTGGTTTTGGTGTCATTTTTTCGACTACCTGAGTGTTCTGGAGCCTTGTTTGACTATGTGTGACCTTCATCCTCTGGTTGTTTTCCCTCTACTATCGATTTTACATTCTAGTCCTAGGGCATCCAGGTGCCATAGTGTGTCGAGCCTCCTGTGGGAGTCTTTGGTCCTTGTTTGATCAGTCAATTTCGTTATTGCGTCTTTGCATTTGTTTGGTGGTTTTTCATTGTTTTGTTGCATTATTTGAGTGATTGGTCTCTTCCTCATTTGAATTTCACTTTTTCTCATTTTGGGCCTAGATTACACGGTTCATTTGAGTCTTTGGGATTCCTCGTTGATTTGAGGGATTTTTTCTTCATCAATTTGAGGTCTGATTGTGTGTTTGTCATTGAGTGAACTTGCTTGTCTTTGCTCTTTTTCTATCACTTCTCAAATTGTTCTTTTCATTATTTTTCATTTTGTTTAGTGCACTTTGCTCTTAAACATTGAAAATACAAAAGAAAATCTCTTTTTCTTTTGATTAGTTAATGTAAATTAATTTTTTTATGTGTTATTAGTGATTTGTAACTCTGAAAGAAAATATTTTAGTTTTCGTTAGTGTGCATTAGAGACACTAGCGGTTGTTTTGTGATCATTTTGTAATTGCGTGAAAGCTCTCAACCTTCCCGTAGTTAGCTATTCATCAAACAAAATGATACATTGTGGCATGTAGTGTGCATTTAGAGGATTTTGAGACATAAAATTCGGTAGGGCCTGGAAAATGAAACATAATTGAAGATCAACACTAAAATTTATTCAATTTACCTTAAGGTAGCATTGAAACATTAACGAAATATTTAGAGGTCTAGGCTAGTGACGTGTTCCAGTGTCGTTAAACCTAGTAGTTGTCGTTCGCCTCTTGGCTTTAGACAGCACTAGTACGGTCTTGTGCTCCCCATACCGTTGCGTATATAAAGGGAGACCCCACTAGGTTGCTATCCTTTATCTATAGGAAGCTGAGTCTGTCACCTTATACCCATGATACACCAGACACAGCATTCGGGGAGATTGTCTGCACGTACGTCAAGTCCTTGGTTGATTTCTCTTTCATTTTTTAACCAAGGTGTATATTGCAGTTCACGGATATCTGGTACACCCATTTGCCTAGAGTTCCAGAGTAGTCAGTTTGATCTTTACTGACTCCATAAATTTGAAAATATCATCAAGCGCTTGTCCTTTCACGCTTTTTTCCAATCTGAAAGTGATAGAGTCACCTTTTTCCTGTTTCTCGACTCTTAACAGACGAAACAATAGAGTTTTGTTTCAATTTTTTTAAAATTAACTGCCCACGAAATATTCCTGGTTAAAGTTAGTTTCCTTAGGGTGTTGTTCTAAATTTTTTTCTAATGGCAACTTTTCCAGAGTTCACCAACCAAGGAATCCCCTTCGATGGGAATCCGGCTCCTTTTCCTCCTTTTGGAAATGTTGGTGCTCCTTACATGGCAACGTTGTCCCTCCCTAGGTTAACTATTGGGTTGCCTGTTTGGTTTTTTTCAACCTCTTTGGTCCCGAATTTCCCAGCTACTAATCAATCAGTTCCTTCGCCTGAACAACATCATGTTGATTCCAAGGTGGACCTCTCCCCTTCTTAGCCTGTTTTTGCATCCTCTTCTTCTAATTTTCTTGGTGAAAGTCTGGATTCAAGTAACCAGGTGGCTAAGAAGAAGAAGAAGAAGATAAAGAAGAAGAAGTTAGGTAAAGGAGAGGCTAGCTCTGCAGCTATTGTGCCTAAGAAACCATCCATTGATAAAACTTCCAACCCTCCGTGGAAAGTTAAGTTCCCTTGCATGTTATGGTAGGGAAACCATCTTCTTTGAGATTGCCTTGGCATTCCCTAGGTGCTCGAAGCATGGTCCAAAAGTCGTCCGTCATTGCCTTTGGCTTCCGAGAAACAGGTTGGGGGAACGTCTTCAGCTAGTGCTAGTAAGGCTCCTAAGAAGCAGGGTAAGATTACCAATCCCTATAGGTTGTGCGAAGGGCACCATGCCATTCACCTTTGTCCATATATGGATGAAGCCAAGAAAGTTTTGGAAAACTCAATTGTTTCTACACCATGCCTCCCGGCTGGTTATAAATGGCTTTCTTTGAGTCCTCCACCTGCTGATCCTACAATTGGTCAAGAGTCATCCTTGGTCAATCCCGCTCCTTCGGAAATTCAAATTCAGGAATCCATTCCTGACCAACCATTGGTTGTGGGATCGGTTGAGCTGGCCCCATATATGGTGCACCAGGTATTTTCTATTGAGAGTGGATCTCACACCCCCCATGTTCTTCTTGTTTCTTCAGATTCCTCAAACTTAGAGAAATATTCTCCTGTCCCTATATCTCAAGAAGCTACTCCTCCACCTCCCGTGATGGAGGTCCCGGAGGATACTCCTCCCACCTTCGAGATGGAGGTCATGGAGGATGCTCCTTCTTCTATCATAATAATAGGGGAAGACCATCTCGGTTCAATGGTAGCCCCTCCTAGTAGTTTGGTCGCTTCCTTTGACTGGAGTTGATTTGCAGGATATCGCATTCCATATTATGTGCCTTTTGAGATAACGGTACAAACCTCTGGTCTGGTCATACCTAGCACTGTTATAGATGAAGGTGCATCCATTATTTTTCTAGCCTCAACTACTTGGAAAGCTTTCGGTTCTCCATTGCTTGTGCCTGTTATGCAGAATCTGTTGGCGTTTAATAGAAGAACTAGTCAGCCGTTAGGGATCCTTCCAAGGTTACATGTTACTTTGGGAGGTAAAACCATCCATATAGACATGATGGTTGTTACATGCCCCTTGGATTTCAATTTTCTCTTGGGGCACGGTTACACCTATGCCATGGCAGCCCTCATCTCCTCCCTCTTCCGTGTGGTCTGTTTTCCAAATGAAGGATGGATCATGACCATTGATCAGCTTTCGTTCTTTGGTCCTAATGTGGCAGCTAGCCCGCCATCATCCCTTCCTAGTTTTTATCCACCTATTGTATCTGCCCCACCCCATGTCAACTATGTGGCTACCTACCCCATGCCTGTACTCAGTGACGATGTCGTTGTGCATCACGTGCTGGGGGCATTGGGTCCAGACTTCCAAGATGTTTTCCTTCCATCAGACGTGGAACTCTTGGAAGCCATGACTTCTTATTCATCATGATGAGGTCTGTCGGAGCAAAGTTCATTTTTCTTATGTCAAGCTCCTTAAAAAAGGAAACAAGGTCATTTGAGGATAGTTCTTTTAATGTGTCAACCTCGTTCAAACAATGAAACACTTTCCCGTTCAATTTGAGTCTTTGATAAGATCTCGTAAAATCCCACTCAAGTCTTCCTCTTGATCTCGTAACTTGAACCTTCACTCCATCTGCCTTTCATATGGACTGAAGCTTGGGGGGCATGTACCTAAAATTGAGTCACCATGCTAGGGGCATGCTTACTTTTTCAAGCATAGTTTGTTTCCGTTTCAAGCTTGTGTAAAAATGAAATCGGTTTCAAGCAAAGTTTATCTTTGTTTCAAGCTTGTGTAAAAATGAAACCAACTTCAAGCAGAGTTTCTTGATTTCAAGATTTTGTAAAAATGAAACCATTCCCATTTTATCTCCTGTGATTGCCATTTTATCAGCCTGTTTTGCCAGATGAGCCTTGGTTTTCTCACTCCATCGTCACTATCTTCTTGGCCGATCATATGCCTTCACTTGATTGTTTTACCCATTCCTGAGGAACCGTTGCGATGAGTGGTCTTGTTAGCCAGCCTCTTGACCTTTATTTGTTCTGAGTAGTTCCACCATCACCGGAACCAATTGCTATACCACTCGTTCCTCTAGGAGGAGTCAACTTTTAGCTCTTTTCTGACTCTTAAAAATTGAAAAGATTGCTGAGACTCTTGTCGTTATTAACTCATTAAATGGTTGCAAAACGACATCTACCCAGTATACGTTTACCCCTTTTTCGGGCTGGGATGGATTATTTACGAAAAATGAATACCCTAGCCTATCGCGACTAGGAGGCTTTCTCAGACATAGTTTTCTACCTTTTCAGATCTGAGGAACTATTTACGAAAAGGGACTATAGGAGTTTACTTTTCTGCTGTCTTTTCAAACTCTCTAAACATGAAAATACACTGATTTATTCATTTGTCAAACTTGTTAAACCCTAATGACATCGAATTCAGTCGTACTGATGATATTTGAGTTCCTACTTCCTAGGGCTCATTAAAGGTACTAGAATGGATTCGTCCGAAGGACGAAATTATATTACAAGCATATGCTATCCCCTTCAAGCTTGTTTTCAAAAATAATTGGGGTACTTGCCAGAAATGGTGGGGAAAAATGGAACAAGTGTCATCGTCGTGTCGGCAGTATGTCACTCTTGAACATGGCACATGTCTGCATTCGTGTCGGGTTGGGGAAATCTCATCTCATTCTCTGCTTGCCTCCATGGGTTTGGGTAATCCCTTTTGACCTCTCATCTACTCTTTGCCTCATCATCATGACCTCTGATCTTTTGATGTCAAATACTTCCAAATCCACTGTCATGCTGCTGATATGTTCAAGAGAAGTTGACCTCTGCAAGTGTTACACTAAAAACTGTCATCCTGGCATTTTTCTATGAGTATGAGCTCATTATTACTCATACTTCCTCCTTTTTCAAGTCTAACACATTAGCTCCTCATGTCAAGCTTTCAAAATTAGAGAAAAGTTCCTAAAAATCCCCTAAACATTGGTATCGCACTTTCTCTATTCATTGCTTGCGGCCTCGCACCTAATGTTCAGCTCGCCTGCAGAACCATGCTGCACGTTCTTTGTGTTATGGGTGCGGACCTCTGTAAAACTCAAAAAGGCGAGAAAGTAAAGATAAAAAGTTGATTTCAGATGAATTCTAGAAGATTCTAGATGGGAATTTTCGGGAATGGATACGCTTTGAAAAGGTTCATGCATCCCTCACTTGATGGAGCTAACCCCTTGATGTAAGGAGCTAATCCCTTTGAAGGAGGATTCTATCCCTTCATATTTGGAACAGAAAACCTCCTCTTTTCCACTATAAAAAGATGCCTTGGGTAGCCTCAAAGGGAGTTCAAGCTTAAGATATTTGAAGTTAAATGCTGTTGAGATTTAGACTTAGTTAACTAAGACTTTCTGTGAGGTTAAATCACTCACCTCTATTGGTCTTGGTTGAAAGAGTGCAATGCTTGTCAAATTAGAAGAGATTCCTGCTTCGGACCCCAGGAGGACCTGCACGACATCAAGGCACAGGTTGTAAAGGTTTTCTTTTATTTGAAGTTAATACAAATATACTCATTTCTCTCATTAAAATGTCTATTCATGGTTTATTTCATAAATTCCTTGATCATTATGATGAGTATGATTTATAATAATGTCTATACAGGTGCTATGTAATCTTTTTGCTTGTTTGTGACTGTAGATTCAGGAGGAACGTTCTTTCAAGTGCACGGGAAGGACTTCAACGAGATCAAGCAAGCGCTGGACATAAGGTAGGCCTTACACCTATATAGCATTTTTATGAATCTTGTATGCTTAGAGAGAGATTAGTATAATTGGCTGTTTTTTTCTAGTTGCTTTTAGTACTAGAGAGATCGGTCTTGTCCGCAAGACGGATTAATCTACACAACAAAATGGCGACTCCGCTGGGGAAAGAACTTGTTGTTTTTTGTTCTCTTTTATTTTTTATTTGAGGAAACATTTTTTCCTGGTTTTTGATTGATACATATCTGTCTGGGTAATTTAGATTTTCCCTGTTTTTGAAAATTTAGAAATATTTTAAGTTTATCTATAATTTTTCCTAGGACCGCACTTTGGCTTATTTTGACAGTGCGGGCAGGTTCACACTTTCTGTAAAGAATACAGTGCGGGACCGCACCTGTCAATACTGGTTGCCTGCGGACCCTGTAAAAATTTTAGAAAACCTCTAGATTTCTTTCTCTAGTTTATTTTTATTTGGATTTAGCTCTTTAGTTTCTGCCCAGATTGATTATTGTTTCTGTCAAGAATTTTTTGTGAATGAACTTCAACAGTATTGATGTTTTGATGATTTTCTAGAAGATTTTGCATTTTGGATTGTTTTTCCACTTGGTCTTTGTAGCGATTCGAAGATTTGATAGTTTGAAGTATCTAAGATTACATTGATCTCTTTTTGTTTTTTTGAATCCGACCTAATTGTGAAAACATCCTTTATTGAGAAAGTGAGCCTTTTGTTTCTTTGCGAATCTTCGAAAAAACTTGGTTGAAAGTTTTGAATTTCATTTTTATAAAAACAAAAACATATTTTGATTGTTTTTGATCTATTTGTTATTCTAAACAAATAGACTCTTAGTTTGCTGAACAACTAAGGAAAACATTCTTCAAAAAAATCTTAAAGCTTTTACTAAATTTAGATTGTTTAAAATCATAGTTCTCAAGATTAGAATTTGTGGTTTTGAGTAGTTTTTAATTTTTATAGCTTTATTTCGAAGGAAAATTGTTTTGTAGCTTCAAGTTTCGAAAGAAAAAGGATTTCTTTTATGAGCTTGATATATATCATCATTGAAATGACAAAATATTTTCTTTCAATCATTCTTCATGTTTAAAGAAGGAATTGTTTATTAAAAGAATTGCATTCTCCAACTCTTTCTTAGATAGAAGTTCATTGAAAGAAAAAGAATTGATTATCATTCTAGGTGCATTTTAGTGTTTTTTTGGAAATCGAGTCTTCACATCATCCAAATTTTCACTTCCGCACCCATTGACTTAAGAAACAGCTCATAAAAGTAACACTTAATTAAAATTCATTTCGTAATCTTTTATTTCTAGGGCTCTTATCACCAACATAGCTTAGGCTAGTATCTTGGAGTAGGGAGTAATTAACTCTCCAAGATAGATAAAACAAACAAGTAGATAAATCTTGCGGTAGGAAGAAATTCCAATTGTTGCATCTATGCTCTGGGAAGCTCCTCCTAAAGGAGTCAAGCACGAGATCATATCTGAACTAGTGGGGTAATAAATCCTTCCTCATTGGGAACGATAGAAGATATACACGTATTAACAATGGTAAACCTTGGATAGACCATTGTCGAGGAGCCAGGGGTCACTTGTCGGTAAACCTTGGATTATTTCAAGGAGCCTTCAAGGGGATTGAGCTTTGTTACTCTGCCCTTGCGTGTGTGTCGGATCGTAGACTGTTCCCCCGGGTATATTTGTTTCAGTTGGTAACCTTAGAGGCCATAATCTTTAGGATTCTTTCCTAAGGTGACGGTGGAGGGAAGATCCCACTGTACCTGGAACAGACGTTGGCTAGACTCACTTGGACTCTCCGGAGGGTTATCTTCACTCGAGATGGTATAGTGGAGAAACTTGCACCGGTCTATTTCATTAAGCAGGTTGTCGGGGTAACTGTTCCAACCGCCCTTTTCGTGTTAAAATTCTACTAAGTTGGATTTCATCACCAACTAGTGTTTTTAGTACAGAAATATACTGTTTGTGTGTGGTTTGAACGCTTAGATTTTTAAGCGTATGATTCAATTGTTTGTTTCTTAGAGACTTTAGGTGTTTTCATTGAAATTTTTCTTTGTTTGCGTGTGATTAGATAATTTTTAATCGTGGCAGAATTGCTGAGACAATCCCTGAGAATACAAGGGAAACCCCATGAATATTCACCAAGTCAACTTGAAGGGCTTCCTGCTCTGGTATCATCTAGTAGTAGTAGAATTAGATCAACGAAAATTGGAAGTTCATCTATAGTTATACATCTTGATCATCAAATACCTACAACAGAATACATTCAAGAACCGATTTTAGTTTCTGAAATTACTGAAAGTATTTCTCCTTCTGGTGAATTATCTAACGAACCTGAAATCTCTGAACCTGAAACTGAATCTTCTGTTTTGGAAACATCCTCAGGATTTATTACACCAACTTCTAGCGATCCAGGTTCACCTAGGGTAAGAAATATCGTTACAGACAATCTTCCCTCTGGACTTATTTCTATTGAAGAACTTACTAATCCAGACGAAGAAATATCTCTTCCCAACTCCCCTCAATCGTTAAATCTTAGGGAGCATGAATCTATTTTCTACAGCCCCATTCGAACTAATCCTTGGTATCTCTCTTTAACGAACTTTTTAGAGAATCCGGGTCTTGCTTTTTATCCACCTCGAATTCCATTTCATCCTACACCCAGAGGTTATTATCCGTCATCTTTTATGGCCGGAGAGTCATCCATGTTTTCTCAAACGCCGGAATCATTTTTACATGGTGGTCCTTCTGTTCCTTCGAGATATCAGTCTTTGTCTGGTACTTTCTCGGGAGCAACTCCTCAACCCATCGAAAACGTGTTATCATCTGGTCTTGATGGACTTAAAATTGAAACGTCGAATGCAGATCAAATATTTATGATGTCTGGTAATATTCCAAATCCTCAAACTCAAGGCAGTGAGTTTCCTTCTGGGGGAAAGCCTCAAGGAAATCCGTTACCGCCTGGGGGGCAACCTCAGGGTAGTCAGTTACCGCCTAGGGAGCAACCTCAAGGTAGTCAGTTACCACCCGGGGCACAACCTCAAGGTAGCTTTTTCTCAGGACAAACTGTGGAATCATATTATTTTGGGGGACAACCCCAAGGACAGTACATACCTCAGGGTTATCAACCTCAAGGACAGTACATTCCTCAAGGTCAACCCCAAGCACAATATGCTCCTCAAGGTCCTTATCAACCCCAGCCTCAGTACGCGTCTTAGGGTTATCAACCTCAAGGTCAGTACCAAATTCAAGGTTTCCAACAGCCTTCTGGTCAACCATCTATTCAAGGAGCCGGAAATTTACCACTTACTAATCAACCCTACGTTCAACCAGGTTTTGGTCCTTACGTTCAACCTTCTATGGGACAATACCCTGGAACTATGGTGTGGGATCGGTCCCAATATCAACAGCCTTTGCAGTCTAATGTGCAGTTTCCTTATCAACCTGGACAGACTTTGGTTTCTGGTCCAACCCAACAACCTGTTCAGCCTGCTATTCAAACTCCTACACCTAGTTCAGTTCAGCAGTCTGGGCCTAGTGCACCCCAGACTTCGCCTCAAACTGCTGTAACTGCTGCAACGTCTGTTCAACCTGTCACACCTATTTCTGGAGTATCTGTAGCACCGACTTCTTCTATCCCTGTATCTGTGCAAATCCCTCAAGTCTCTGTACCTCAGTCAGGACCTTCCATTCAGACTACAGTTCAGATGCCTGCAGGACAAGCTGGTACAAGTACAGTTGTTACAAGTCAACCTCAATTTACATATCAACCGTACCAGGGACAGCCGCAATTCGGTCCCTATGTACAGAATCCAAGCTATCAGTATCAACCGTACCCCGGTTATACTTATCAACAACCTCAGTATGGTCCGGTTCATCCTAGTTTTCCAGGAGGTTACACAATACCTAATGCAAATCTGATTCCTAGTTATCCTGGGTATCCGCCTCCTGGATCTGCTTTGGCTTCTCAAGGTTTTCGCGACCCTAACCGTCAATTACCGTTTATCGCAACTTTGGACTTACCTGATTTGACGCGCCTTACGAATGATCCCATTTTTTATTATCAAAACTGGCCGCCAATGCCTCATAAGTTGCCCAGTGATATACCAAAATTTGAAGGTAAGTCAGGAGAGGATCTATCGAATCATGTTATGACTTATCACCTTTGGTGTGCATCTAATTCAATTATTGATGATTCGATTCGTTTATGTCTTTTTCAAATAACTCTCATAGGTTTTGCAGCCAAATGGTACATTGAGTTGCCACAAGGCTCGTTTCATAACTTTAGTCAGTTAGCAACTGCTTTCTTGACTTATTTTCAGTTGCCTGTCAGATACGAAAATGGCACAGAATTATTAACTTCGCTAAAACAATCTACGTCCACGTATATTTCTGATCATATTCATGAATGGCGACGTAGGAGGCGTTTGGTGAAAGTTTATATTTCGGATCAAATTTTGGCAGAATGGTTTGTTAAATCATTGTTACCCAAGATCATTGAAGATGTAGCTAAGGCTGGTGTTGTTACTGAAGAGCAAGTAATTTCCCAAGCTCAGTACCTTGACCTCGTATATACACAGTCAGGTACTTTACATGAAAAAATCCCAGACCTTCCAAAACAAGGTCAAATAGCTGCTGCTCCTTCAGGGTCTCATGCCGCTGACGGTATGATTGGTACGGTCAATTCTAAAAGCAAGAAGAAATCTTCAAAGAATTCTTCTCCTATTATAACTTTACCTGATTCCCCGAAAGGAGAATCTTCCCCCGAAGTTTCTGCCGATATTCACGTCGTAGAGACATCTACGACCAAATCTAAATCCGGTGGTAAAAAGAAAGGGAAGAATAAAAAAAAAAAGAATTCGAAAGAGAAAACTGATAAAGATGAATCCAATGACGAAAAATGTAAACCTCGCTATCCTTGTTTCATTTGTGAACAAGATCATTTCACGAAAGAATGTCCATATCGAGCCGAAGTTACGAAATTCGTTAAAGGATCGCAACAACCTGCTGTCTTGAAGGATCCTTTTCCAATTCAAGATAGTAAGATGATTAGTTCTTCCTCGACTACTTTAGAAGAGCCTATTATGATGATGTCTCATGTAAGGGTTGCGACGCGATCGCAAGATTACGGTTCTAAGAATCCTGTTGATGGCAAAGAAGCAGAGTCTTCCAATGCAAATACATCAACTACAACTCCTCCTGTTTCTGGTCCGCTACAGATCGAGAAACAAAATCCAGACTTGATAATCAAACCGCCTACTAAAGGTGTTCTTCGTAAATCAACTTTCAATCCACATGCGAGAGCTGCTCAGAATTACAACATTGTTGAAGACTTAGTTGTTTCTCCTTCAGCAATGTCGGCTTTGGAAGTGCTGCAATCGTGTCCAGCACAACGTAAATTATTATTGTCTGCCATAGGAGTTGTCGATGTTCAGGATTCTAACCTTATAATCTTCGATTTAGAAAATAGTACACCACGTCTTCCTCACCAAATGGCTTTCCAGATTCTAGTGTTAGTAAAAAACAGACCAATCTTTCGGATTGTGATTGATGAGGGAGCTTCAACGTGTATTATGTCAATTCAGTGTTGGAAATCACTTGGATCTCCTACACTCAACCAATCCCCGACAATTCTAAAGGCTTTTGATGGTCGAGGTTTTCAACCTTTTGGTATTTTGCAGGATTTACCCATAGGGGTCGAAGGTAAAATCGTTAATCTAGATGTGGAAGTGGTTGATGCCCCTCTAGATTACAACCTTCTTCTGGGTCATAGTTGGTCCTATGCTATGACTGCTATTGTTTCTTCGGTCTTTCGACTTATAAAATTTCCATATCAAGGAAAGATCGTGACAATAGATCAGTTAACTTATTTCTCGTCTGACCCAGCCTCTTCAAAAACAATCCAGCATGTTGATAAAACGGATATCCCTTATAAGGATGTTGGAGTGGGTCTGATTAAAGATTCTGGTTTACTAGGAACTTTTTCCTTTCCTCCTCCTAACGTATCGCCTTCTACTGCAAATATTCACATGATTTCGTCAGACACTATTATGTTTGATGATCCTTGGATCGTACCTTCCGAATTCGAGATTGATTCATTTGATGGCATGATGCCTTTGAGTCCATTTGAAATTGCGTATCAGGCTGTACAGTCACTTTCCAACCCCTCTTCAACCGAAACTGATCCAATGAATGGGATCTATGAGGAATCACTTTCTATATCTAGTTCAGTACGACATTTCCTGAACTTGTTCATAAAGATGAGAAAATTCGTGAGTTTTTGTCTGTTGATGATTTACCATGGGAAGATCTACATCATCGATCTTCATTTTTACCTGAGCTAGATCATTTTGAAGATGATTTCGCTTCAATTTTTACTGCTGAATATGTCAAAGAACCTCAGAATCCATTGCAAAATCCTGATTCTGAGTTAAATTTGGAAAATATATCTCGAACGGTTCCCATTGACATTTTAGTAAAACCAGGAATAATTGAAAACATTCATATAGGTGCTTGTTGTACTGAAGATGAAATTAAAGCTTATAAAGCCCTATTTCAAGAATTCTGTGACGTGTTTGCCTGGTCTTATGAAGAAATGCCAGGAATTGATCCATCGATCATTGTTCATGAGATTAAGACTTACCCGAATGCTAAACCTGTTCGTCAACGATTACGTCAAATTCATCCTAGAAAAGTTGCTGCTATAAAAGCAGAAGTTGAAAAATTACTTCGTGCAGGATTCATTTATCCAATTCCATTAACGGATTGGGTATCGAATATTGTTCCTGTGACTAAAAAACAAGGAACGATAAGAGTATGTATCGATTATAGGGATATTAATCGAGCGTGTCCAAAAGATAATTATCCAACTCCCTATATCGATCAAATAATTGATGATTGTGCTGGCAGTGAATTTTTTTCCTTCATGGATGGCTTTTCCAGCTACAATCAAATAAACATACTCCCTGCTGATCAACCGAAAACAGCTTTTATTTGTCCGTGGGGAACGTTTGCTTATTGTAAACTACCTTTTGGATTAAAAAACGCTGGAGCAACTTTTCAATGGGCTATGTCTTATGCATTTCATGACATTAAGCACATTGTCCAGCCATATCTCGATGATTTACCTGCTCATTCATTACGTAGGGCCGACCATCTCACTCATTTACGAGAAATTTTTATGAGATGTAGGCATTATCGAATAAGGCTGAATCCACATAAATATGATTTCTGCGTAGAATCAGGTCGATTACTGGGATTTGTTGTCTCGAAAGCAGGCATTCGCGTCGATCCATCGAAGGTCGAAGCCATTGTTAAATTTCCTCCTCCTTCGACTTTACGCCAACTCCAAATTTTGCAGGGGAAAGCAAACTTTTTACGTAGGTTTATTCCTAACTATGCCGAGCTTACAAAGGGTTTTACCTGGTTGTTGAAACAGAACATTCCGTTCTTTTGGGATGAGATCGCTGATCGATCTTTAGATGCACTTAAACACGCGTTGACCCATGCACCATTACTGCATCCTCCCAACTACAACCAAGATTACATTTTGTACCTCGCTGCTTCTCATTCCACCATTGGGATGGTACTAGTTCAGGAAGATGAATCTCACAATGAACATGTGATTTATTATCTTAGTCGAAATCTACATCCGGCTGAAATCAAATACACACATGTGGAGAAATTGGCCTTGGCAGCTGTTCAAGCTGTCCAACGTTTTAGACATTACATCTTGTTACGTAAAACCACAGTAATTTCTAATTGCAACCCTATGATGTATAATTTGACCAAAAAATTGCTAGGGGGAAAATATTCCAAATGGATAGTTATCCTGCAGGAATTTGACTTGGAATTTGAAAAATCCAAGGCAAAGAAATCTTTGGTATTTGCGGAAATGATGTGCGATTTCCCCTTTACTGATACTGAAACAGTGGCAGAAGAGTCCATTGCAGACGAATCTTTGTTTCTCATCAGTACACTTGATCCATCGTATGGAGATATTATCGTTTATCTCCAAACCCAATCTTTTCGGCCTGACATCTCATGAACTCAGTGACGGAAAATACGCTTCCAATCCCAACAGTATAATATCATTGGTGATACACTTTATCGTCGTGGAGCGGATTCTGTTTTCCGACGTCGTCTAACTCATGAAGAAGCTGAAAAGGTGTTAAATGACTGCCATTATGGAGCATGTGGTGGTCATATGTCTGGGTGTGCCACAGCCCAAAAGATATTGTGTGCAGGTTATTTCTGGCCAACGTTGTTCAAAGATTGTATTTATGCGGTTCGGAAATGCCACAACTGTCAAATTTTTGATCGAAAAATGCGCGCGCCACCCGCTCCTCTTCACCCTATAATTTCTGTTGGTCCTTTCGCGAAATGGGGTATCGATTTTATTACATGTAACCCTCACTCGGCCGGGGGGCATGCCTATATTATCTTAGCAGTAGATTATTTTACAAAATGGGCCAAGGCGATGCCTACATTTTCATTTGACGGCAAGACTGCTGCAACTTTCGTATTTAATCACATAATTGCTAGGTTTGGTGTTCCTCAAGCTATTATTACGGATCATGGAAGTCATTTTCGGAATGTCATGATGACTGAACTGACAGACCAACTTGGCTTGCGCCACGATAGTTCCACTCTGTATTATCCGCAAGCCAATGGTCTGGTTGAAGCCATTAACAAAGTTTTAGTCACCATGATCAAACGAATCATTGGTATTCACAAGACGAATTGGCATTCCATGTTATTTTTAGCACTTTGGGCATATCGAACCTCAGTCAAAACATCAACGGGTTTCACTCCTTTTCAACTGGTTTACGGTTTGGAAGCTGTGTTGCCGATTGAATGCGAAATACCGTCACTAAAATTAGCCGTAGAATTACTTCCAGCTACGTCTGAAGAGGAGAAACATTTCTTGTACTTAGCCCAATTAGATGAGAATCGACGAAATGCTGCAATAGAAAACGAGGCTCATGTTAAAAGGATAAAAGCTCAGTATGATAGAAGTGTGACCCCTCGAAATTTTTCAGAAGGAGACCTAGTTTAACTTTATGATCAAGCTAACGACAAGCTAGGAGCTAGGAAATTCGTGCCTATGTGGCATGGTCCTTACATTGTT
The DNA here is from genome assembly GCA_034641835.2 of Pinus albicaulis. Taxonomy (NCBI): domain Eukaryota; kingdom Viridiplantae; phylum Streptophyta; class Pinopsida; order Pinales; family Pinaceae; genus Pinus; species Pinus albicaulis. The sequence continues at coordinate 316,971,964 of CM076574.1, read as the reverse complement.
AAACGAAAGTTAGCAAAAGGGGCCTATGAGTTGATAGATTTTGACGGTGTCCCTTTGGATAAACCCAGAAATGGGCTCTATATAAAGCGATATTATGCTTAAATGTGGTGTGGAGATTTTGTTAGTTTAGATTTCTTTACTGCAGGTGTGTTTTAGATTAGAAAAGTGTGCCTAGTTTAGAGAGTGTGTTTTTATCACTATCCCTACTTATCTGAGTTTTACTCTTGATATTGTAGATGTCGACGTCTCTTCAAACCTACATTGGTTTTGCTGATGGTGCTTGTCGTAGTACACGGAACATTTCTTCCACATCTTGGGTTATCTATTCACCCTCTGATGAGTTAGTATCCATGCATGGGGTAAGCCTTGGTCAAACAACGAATAACATTGCCGAGTATAGTGCAGTGATTGAGTTATTATCTGAATCCATATCATTTGGAATTCGGAGTTTGATTGAAAGGCTAGATTCTGAACTTGTTGTATTACAGCTTAACAGGGTGTATACCATTAGAAATCCAATGTTATTACGGTTATTTTTAAGAGTTCGTCTTTTGGAACGTGAATTTGATGACATTGAATATCAGCATATTCCAAGACATTTAAATACATTAGCAGATTCAATTGCTTCTAGTATGGTAAATAGACATTTGCAATAATCAAAACAATAAATCAAATGCATTCATATATGTACACAGATAGCCAGAAAATAATGATATATCATAGTATAGGAGTGTTCTCAAAAAATATACATCGTCTTCGATCATAGGTTGGAAACACCTTATGATCAGCAAAAAATGATAACTCAAAAGTCAAAATATGAGTCTACACGATCATCCCATCACTGATGATGATCACGATAAGAAACCACTGCTCGGACTACCCTGCATAGGAACCTCCTAAAAGGTCCTGGAACTCCAATCACATATCTCTGCAACCTGAGAGTAATGTCATCTATACTCGCCTCTGGAATATCTAGAGTCAAACGCTCTAGATGATGCTCTAAATCAGTCAAAATCTCCGCTGATTGGCCTGCTGGGGCTGGTGCAGCCGCAATTGGTTGTATTCTCTCGTAAGGTTGGAGATGGGCTAGTCTTTGTGGACCCACATCTGTATTCAAAAAAATTTTGGTTATTAGTTTTCAAAGACGGTAAAAAATTAAAAAAAATTAGAATTTAGCAAACGTTGAAAAATGATTGTACCTGACTCATCCCACTATTCCCCTGCTGGGAGAACCATCTCTCGGCCGCCGCGAAAATCTATCCCAGTGTATGGAAAGTCCTTTATCACAAAAAGTTGGCGATCCAGCCAACGAAAATATGGAGGAAATCGAACAATTTCAGTACCCTCGATAGCATGACGAGCCATCAATGCGGACCAACGAACCATCCTCGGTTCTCAAAGTCGACCGGCATCAACAGCAATACTCTGTGGAGCTAACATGGGGATCCTCTCTAGAGCAAAAGAAAAAACAATGGATCTGTATCCAAAGCTTTTCAGTTTCCCATTTTTTGCTCTGGTTAGTTGGCTTTTTACATTAGCCAACATAGCTTCACACCAGTTAAAGATGGTACCACGAAAACAGTCCACGGCAATACGCATTTGGGAACCAGTAGCTACATGAAGCGCAGCACTCCCACATATTTTGGTAATAGTAAAAGCAATAACTTTCAATTCAGGACGGATGATGTGTTTTATTTGAGAGTGCAAGCTTCTGTGATCCATAACATATTAGATTATAAATCTTTCGGGAAATCACATGAGAATTTTAGGACCAAAATTCTAAGATGTGTTTTATGTCAATCCGTTTGTCCCGAGGATTTGCCTGGTCATTGCAGAATTCTAGTTGTAGATTAGCGACAGACTGGCCACCTGGCCTAGTCCCAAACAAAGAAACTTGTTCGCCCCTCTTGGACAAACCAGTTAAGAAATATATATCCTCCAGCTCAATTTTGAGCCGGTGGCCACCAATAAAGAAGCACTGGTCCTGCACATTCCATCTGTTCACCAACCATGTCAGGAGTTCTACTTGTGCCCTCATGCCTGAAATGGCCCAAAATTTATACCAGCCACATGCTCTTAATGCCTATTGTGTGGGCAAATGGAGTATGGTAGCTTCATCCACTTCCTCATGCTCACGTTCTCGCGAGATCAACATCTTTTCAATCCTACAATGAATAAAAAGGCAAGTTAGGATAGTCTTATTTGAAATTTTTTGGCAAAAAAATGAGAAATAAATGTTTTAAATCCAACCGCGCGGGTACCGCACCTACGCTTTGTAAACAGTGTGTAGATAAGCACACGTACTGTGTGCCGGGTGCGGAACCCACAACTTTTTTCTTATAGAAAAAATTCGGGGTCCGCAAGTAACGTGTGTCACACCTGCGAACCCCGTGGGCGAATTTTTTAACCATTTTTTGCCCAAAAAATACAAACTAAAGCCTAAAAACAAATTTGAAATGGATGAAAAACAAGATTGAGAGGTTGTGGATTACTTGGGAATGACGGTTCTCGATTCCAAAGGACGGATTTTCCAGAATATTCACAGGAACTTTCTTACCCAAAAGCTTTTTACTTTTCACTCTAGAACTGAACGGTAAAAATGAAATTGAAAAAGTCATTTTTATAAGTTTTTTCGAATGGATGAATTTTTAATTTATTTATTTTTCACTTTAAAAAGGGTATTTTTGAAAGCATTTTTACTTATCTTAAACAGGTATGTGTAATGTTTCAATTTTTTGTGCAGAAACTGGATTTTTTAGGAGAATTGATCGTTTTTCAACAAAGAGCATACTTTAATCACTTTTTCGGACTCTTTCAAAAATTTTACGAAAAAGCGAAACATTGGAGTCCATTTTGGTTATTTTCAAGACTCGTTAAACTCATGAAAATCCCGAGATCATTTTACTATTTTTCATTCTTGTAAAACATATAAAAATGCCGAGTTCTTTCCGTCTTTTCCTGCTCGTAAATTAAATTGAAAGTCAGCCATATGAGTACATTTTTATCCCTTTTTCAAACTCGTTCAAACTTACAGAAAAAGCAAAACCATGGAGTTCTCTTTTAAGCCCTTTTCAGACTCTCTAAACATGAAAAGATTGTCAAGTACTTGACTATTCGAACTCGTTAAAGTAAATGAACAGTAATCCCTTCAGTATAAGTTTACCCCTTTTACGGACTGAAATGGACTATTTACGAACAAGGTATACGCTGACTAATTATGGTCAATAGAGTTCTCTCCCGCATTATTTTATCCTTTTTCGGGCTCGAGAGACTAAATTTACGAAAAAGTACACCCACGGAGTTTTCTTAAGTTTTTCTTCTGACTCCCTAAAACTGAAAAAAACCGAGTTTCTCCTATACTGGACTCATTAAAACTTAACAGTAAAGGACCTGTTTAATTTTCAACAGGAATGAACCACTCCTTCTTAGGGTTCGAATATCAAACTAAGTTGGACTCATCCGAAGGATGAGCTTATAATCAAGAAAATGTTATCCTCCTCAAGCTTGTCAAAAATAAAGAGGTACTTGCCAGAAATGGTGGGGGAAAAAGAGAGAAAAATGGGCATGTTTGTTATATTTTAAATTTTTCGAAAATTCAGTCAACCACTCTTGAACACGACACTTTCATTCACCTGGGTTGGGAAATCATTTACCTAACAGTTAATCAAACCACTTGTCTTCAGCCGGTTTCTGGGTATTAGCTTTGGGTCAATTATCACTAAACCATCTAAGTGTCATTATGTGTTCAAGAGGACAGTTCAAATAAACCATTCATCTGCAAAATATATGTCATCCATTATTGACCATCCCTGAGTCGGTCCTTGCCAATATATTTTCAAAACATGATCTATGACTTCGTGCTGTGGGCTTGCCTATGACAGATCACCTTCTATCGACATCAGCACATTATCTAGGAATTTGATCCAGAAATTGTCAGTACCTTGAAATCTGCATGCCTCAATGGCAGGTTTCTCGCCTTCGACGACAGGTTGCATCATTGACCTTCGATCGAATGATTCCGTGAGATGTTCGACTTTAGCTCATTCATTCACATTTCATGGATTGTACTGAGTACTTTGAGAGCCATTGACATTACTGGTGGTTTCTCTCACACTTGTTAACAGTTTACATCATTGACTGGTAATCAAGTGGTTTCTACCATGTTCGATTTCAACACATTTATTCACATGGATAGAATCGTACTAGTTCGAGATGCGGAAATCAAGACCCTGGATCTAGTTTCCACCATCCAGGCTGCGAGGAATTTTATTATTATACAGTAGACTATTCATTACAGATGGTTGCGCCCATGCTGTGTCTACGCTATTGATGTAATATTAAAATCATTCTTGTATCAGAACGATTTGAGTTAGTTTCTAGTTAGTTTTAATCTGAGTATGGGAATGCCTACCTCAGTGATGACATATATATGTATATATTTTGCATTGAATGTTTTTACAGGTTCCGATTGGGGTGTCCACAGGATGATCTTTGAAATGATAAAGTACTACACTCTTCATATATGACAGACTTCAGCTTCATCTATTCCAGACTTTGCACTTTAGGGGGCAATTTGTTATACTAAAAATTGTCATCCTGACATTTTTCTATGAGTATGAGCTCATTATTACTCATACTTCCTCCTTTTGCAAGTCTAACATATCAGCTCCTCATGTCAAGCTTTCAAAATCAGAGAAAATTTCCTAAAAATCCCCTAAACATTGGTATCGCACTTTCTCTATTCATTGCCTGCGGTCTCGCACCTAAAGTTCAGCTCGCCTACGGAACCATACCGCACGTTCTTTGTGTTATGGGTGTGGACCTCTGTAAAACTCAAAAAGGCGAGAAAGTAAAGATAAAAAGTTGATTTCAGATGAATTCTAGAAGATTCTAGATGGGAATTTTCGGGAATGGATACGCTTTGAGAAGGTTCATGCATCCCTCACTTGATGGAGCTAACCCCTTGATGTAAGGAGCTAATCCCTTTGAAGGAGGATTCTATCCCTTCATATTTGGAATAGAAAACCTCCTCTTTTCCATTATAAAAAGAGGCCTTGGGTAGCCTCAAAGGGAGTTCAAGCTTTAAGATATTTGAAGTTAAATGCTGTTGAGATTCAGACTTAGTTAACTAAGACTTTCTGTGAGGTTAAATCACTCACCTCTATCCATCTTGGTTCAAAGAGTGCAATGCTTGTCAAAGTAGAAGAGATTCTTGCTTCGGACCCTAGGAGGACCTGCACAACATCAAGGCACAGGTTGTAAAGGTTTTCTTTTATTTGAAGTTAATACAAATATACTCATTTCTCTCATTAAACTGTCTATTCATGGTTTATTTCATAAATTCCTTGATCATTATGATGAGTCTGATTTATAATAATGTCTATACAGGTGCTATGTAATCTTTTTGCTTGTTTGTGACTGTAGATTCATGAGGAACGTTCTTTCAAGTGCACGGGAAGGACTTCAACGAGATCAAGCAAGCGTTGGACATAAGGTAGGCCTTACAACTATATAGATTTTTTATGAATCTTGTATGCTTAGAGAGAGATTAGTATAATTGGTTGTTTGTTGCTAGTTACTTTTAGTACTAGAGAGATCGGTCTTGTCCGCAAGACGGATTAATCTACACAACAGCAAGTTTCAACCTTCCTCTGATTCTCATCTGATCCTGATTCACAAATATTATATTCCTATGTCTCGCGTTGATGATGTGGTAAACACTATGGCCCACCTTTGATCAAGGTCACTTCCTGTCAACTTCAACTCATTATCCAAGAAGCTGATCTAGAGACTCCCTTCCGGTACCTTGGAGCCTGCATGCCTCAATGGCAGGTTCTTCGCATTCAACGCAAGGTTTTCATCATTGACCTTCGATCGGATGATTCTGCGAGTGTTCGACGCCAGCTCACTGTTCACATTCCATGGATTGTACCTATAGTACCTTGAGGGACATTGTCATTATTGGTGGTTCCTCTCGCGTCTGTTAACAGCTTTTATCATTGGTTGATAATCAGACGACGTTCTTGCATGTTTAACTTCAGCTCACTTATTCACATGCTAGAATTTGTTCTTTGTTCGGGTCGAGATGGAGCGCAAGACCCTGGATTTTGTCTGTTAGAATCCAGGCTGCGATTTTGTGGATTATTATGATTGGTTACATGACTCATTGATTGGATGGCTGTGACCATACCTGAGTCTATTTATCGATCCTTATTGGATGGCTGCGTTCATGCCTGGGATCTTGATTATTGTATACTCTATTATGGATGGTTGCGCCCATACCGCATATATCATGTATTTGAGATATCAGTTGTACTTGTCAACGCAATTTTTCCGACGGCAATGTTTTCAGTTGGACACGTTATCGTAAATCATTTCAACCCTCTCTCTCTCTCTCGAGTCTCATGATTTAGGGGCCATCTGTTACACAGTAATTTTTCACCATCCCTGCAATCCCCGTCCCACACATTGGAGGGCATGTTCCATGACCTGTGAGCAGTGACATGACCTGAAACCACTTTCATGGCATCCCCCTTGACAAGGACAATCATTCCCCTGAAGACATTTTCCTGAGAAAAGCCCTGAAAATAGACCTTTTGTCCTTGGCACGACCAGCCAGTTCAGCCCTCGCGCCAATGGGGGAAATCCACCAAAGAGGGTGCACCAACTGGTGCTCTATCCCAGTGTAGTACTCGCGCCAAGCTTAATAAGGATTGTTTTTTAAAAATAAATGGAGGAAGTTTGATTCCAACCAACTTCTGAACGAGTCTCTAAAATGAGTTGGGATGTTTGGCTCTATATCTCCATGTAAGGGAAGTAGTTTTCCACCTATCATGGAAGCTTCCTTGAGGATAGGGCCAATTCCACCATTGTAGGGATCCCAACTCCCCTTCCAACATCTATATAAGCTTATCATTTTCCCTTTACAAGCTAGCCTGAATAGAGCTACATCAATAGTAAGGATATTATCATCAGATAGCCGAAGAGAGAGAGACTTGTCCCATTCCTGACGAGCTTTACAGAGACATAATCCGCTGTCGACCAGCTGAAGAAAGATCCAGCGTCAGAGCTCAGGTTGTATCTTTCTTTGTTCTGATTAATAATAAACGACTTCAATTATGGTTCCACTCAGATGTTCATGTTTTATGTTATGATTTGTTTCTTCTCTAACTGATACATAGTTGCATGTATTAGGTTTTGCGCTTGTGTGTTTGTTTTTTCTTCGCGTACGTGTAGGTCTTCTAGCGTGCTAGGCGGGAGAATTATGATCTGCCATAACGAAGGACAGAAGTGCCATCTTCTCTGCAAGTAAAAACATCGTAGGACTTAAGGTAGGCCTCTTGTCACATCTCGGTCTATTGTAACTAGGAACTTGCGTCTTAGCATGACTTGGTTGTTGCTAGACCCGATTTGGGCTAGTAGGGATCACCTCTGTCCGCATAGGGGATTTACCTCTCCAACACATGGCACCCCCGTTGACAAGGAAAATCATTCCTCTCAAGACAGTTTCCTGTAAAAAACTCTAAAAATAGACCTTTTGGACTTGGCGCAACCAGCCAGTTCAGCCCTCGCGCTAATGGGGGAAATCCACCAAAGAGGGCGCGCCAACTGGCGCTCTGTCCTAGTGTATTACTTGTGCCAAGCTTTATAAGGATTTTTTTTTTAAATAAATGGTGGAAGTTTGATTCCAACCAACTCCTGAACGAGTCTCTAAAATGAGTTGGGAGGTTTGGCTCCAGATCTCCATGTATGGGAAGTGGTTTTCCACCTATCATGGAAGCTTCCTTGAGGATAGGGCCAATCCCACCATTGTAGGGATCCCAACTCCCCTTCCACCATCTATATAACCTTGCCATTTTCCCTTTGCAAGCTAGCCTTAATGGTAATAGAACTAAGAGTTGAATCAGTAGTGAGGAGACTATCGCCAGATGGCCTCTGAGAGCCAAGCCGAAGAGAGAGAGCTTTGTCCCATTCCCGACGAGCTTCATTGAGACGTGCTCCGCTGTCGACCCGCCGAAGGAAGATCTAGCGTCAGAGCTTAGGTTGTATCTTTCTTTCATTGTGATTAATAATAAACAACTTTGATTATGGTTCCATTCATATGTTCATGTCTTATGTTATGAATTATATCTTCTCTGACTGATATATGGTTACATGTTTTAGGTTTTACGTTGTGAGTTGTTGTTTCTTTGTTTGCGTGCAGGTGTTCGAACGTGCTAGGCGGGAGGATTGTGATATGCCAAAGCGAAGGATGGAAATGCCATCTTTTCGGAAAACAATAGTAGCATGGGACTTAAGGTAGGCCTCTTGTCACATCTTGGTCTTTTGTAACTAGGAACCTGCATCTTAGCGTGACTCGGTTGTTGCTAGACCCAATCTGGGCTAGTAGGGATCGCTTCTATCCGCAGAGGGGATTTACCTCTCCAACAAACTCACGACTCCATTGGGGAAACATTGATTGGAGTTTGTCTTGTATTTTTGGTATATTTTGGTCTTTGTCTACTTGATCAACTCTTCTGGTTCGCCTTTTTCTAGTGTTAAACCTCTGTTTAGCCTCACCATACCTGATATTCTCCCTTTTTGCTCTTTTTTATTTTTGTCATTGGTAAACTCAACTGGTGCGTTTTTTTCCCTAACAGTCACGCCACCTGGCACTTGTTTCTTGTTAGGCCCCCCCGCCAATCTTGTTCTGGTGCTAGTTGCAACCAGACAGTCACGCCATTCTTGTGTGGTGCTAGGGTTTGCTTGTTTCTGAGCCTTCTGAGCTTGATTTTTGGTTTTGGTGTCATTTTTTCGACTGCCTGAGTGTCCTGAAACCTTGGTTGACTGTGTGTGACCTCTATCCTCTGGTTTTTTTCCCTCTACTATCGATTTTACATTCTAGCCCTAGGGAATCTAGGTGCTATAGTGTGTTGAGCCTCCTGTGGGAGTTTTTGGTTTTCATTTGTCCAGTCAACTTCGTTGTTGCTTCTTTGAATTCGTTTGGTGGTTTTCCATTGTTTTATTGCGTTATTTGAATGATTTCTCTCTTTCTCATTCGAATCTTGCTTTGTCTCGTTTCGAGCCTAGATTACATGGTTCATTTGAGTTTTTGGGATTCCTCTTTCATTTGAGGGATTTCTCCATCAATTTGAGGTCTGATTGTGTGTTTTGCATTAAGTGAATTTTGCTTGCTTTCACTCTTTTGCTATCATTTCTCAAATTGGTCTTGTTATTAGTTTTCATTTTGTTTAGTGCATCTTGCTCTTAAAACATTGAAAATACAAAAAATCAATTCTTGTGCTTTTGATTAGTTAGTGTAAATTGAAAACATTTATGCATTGTTAATGGTATATAACTCTAAAGGAAAAGCTTGTCGTTGCATTAGCTTGCATTAGAGACACTAGTGGTTGTTTTGTGATCATTTTGTTATTGTTTGGAAAGCTCTCTACCTTCCCGTAGTTAGCTATTCATCAAAAAAAGTGATATATTATGGCATGTAGTGTGCATTTAGAGGATTTTGAGACACAACATTCGGTAGGGCTTGAAAATTGAAACATAATTGAAGATCAACTCTAAAATTTATTCAATTTACTTTAAGGCAGCATTGAAACATTAACGAAATATTTAGAGGTCTAGGCTAGTGACGTGTTTTGGCGTCGTTAATCCTAGTAGTTGTCATTCGCCTCTTGGCTTTAGACAACACTAGTATGGACTTGTGCTCCCCGTACCATCACGTATATAAAGGGAGACCCCACTAGGTTGCTATCCTTTATCTGTAGGAAGCCGAGTCTGCCTCCTTATACCCGTGATACATCAGACACAACATCCGGGGAGATTTCCTGCATGTACGTCAAGTCCTTGATTTATTTTTCTTTCATTTTTGAACCAAGTTGTATATTGCAGTTCACGGATATCTGGTACACCCTTTTTCCTAGATTTCCAAAGTAGTCATTTCGATCTTTTCTGACTCATTAAATTTGAAAGGATCATCAAGCGCTTGTGCTTTCATGCTTGTTTCCAAATTGAAAGAGATAGAGTCACCTTTAATCCATTTCTCGACTCTTAAAACATAAAACGGTAAAATTTCTAAGTTTCAATGTGGTAAAATAAATCACCTGCGATCACACGCCCTTTTAGAGTTTGCTTGTTGTTCGTTTGATTGTGTGCCTTGGTTTTTCCCGTGTGCTTTTGTTTGATATCTTCCTCTTTTCATTACTATCACAGTGGCCAAACCCTCAGTTTCATATACTGATAGTCCTTACACATACGATTCATCAGAGGTCTCTTAGTCCTCTGCTGAACCTCAGCAGCCCATTGTCTCTGAGTTTCCCCACAGGGGACTGGTTCTATCTGAGCTTCCCTTTGGAGGAACGATTGAGTTCAATTGGCCCTTATCCAATGCTTGGTTTGGATTTGGAGTAGGAGAATATTTCCCTCCTCTTACATCGGGTTCGCCTTTTTTAGCTGTTGTTAGCCCTCCTAGTCCTCACCGTCTTTTAGAAGATCTAGCAGCAGGGTCAGAGATGGACTCATCCAGTCCTTCTCCTAGTGAGGAAATCCCTACATCTGGTGAAGATTACCAGTTGTTCCCAGAAAACAACCCGGAATTATCTATCATGTCTTCACCTGGTCCTTCTCTTCTAGTGGGGTATAGATCCTTAAGTCAGATTGTGGCCGTTGTCACCTCTATGGGAGTATCAATTCCATCTATGAGGCCGGTTATTCCTTCATTAGGGATATCCACGAGGACACCTCTCACGTCATCTCCTCAGGTCACATCAGTACCTGTTAGGCCTACTTTCTGTGTAGTTGCATCTACACCCGCTGTTACTACTCAGTCTGTTAGGACCGCGTTGCTTCCTGAAGACGTCTACATAGCATCTGCTATTCTGGAGAATATCTCTCCTAAGGAGTATCAATTGTCTCTACAGCAGTCGAGCTTCGAGGTTGGTCAGTCCTCCCAAGATCCCAACCGTCCTTATTTTTCCCATTATGCGCAAGATGGTACACCTATTTATATTTTCCATATCAGTACGATGAGCAAGGAAACCCTCTACGTTTTCCTACTCCATAGGCTTATCAATATGTTCAAGGTTTTCTTTCTGCCCAGGCTGGGCAAACTTCCAACCCGCAAGGACAACCCTTTTAGGGTCAACCTTTGGGCCAGCCTGGTTATCTATATGACCCACAAGGATAAGCCTTACAGGGCCAACCTTCGGGTCAGTAGGGGTTGTTATACGGTCCACAAGGACGGTCCTACAACCCTCAAGGTCAACCTATACAGCCTCACCCTGTGGTCTAACCAAGGCAACCTCAAGGACCCGCAGGTCAACTAGGGTACCAATCGGGATCGTTGTACGGTTTTGGGGGGAAAATACAACCCTCTCAACCTATGGTGCAACTGATATAACCTCAGTTTCCTATTGGTTCAAATGTTGCACAGCCAGGGCCCTCTTATGGTCCCATTACAAGTCAAACTGGTTATCAGGCACAGCTTGGCCCTACCCCGCCACCAGGCCAACCGGCTCATTAGGGGAAGCTTGGTGTCCTTCATCAGCTAGGTCAACCTATTCAACTAGGGCAACCTGTTCACTCGGGTCAACCTGTTCAACCAGGGTAGCCCGCTCAGCCAGGTCAACCTGTTCAACCAAGCCAACCTGCACATCCAGTCAACCCTGCTCAACAGCTAATTTACTCTATGCCACAACTGAATCCACCTATGCGCCCAACTTATCAGGCTCAACAAGGCCCCACTTACCAATAGCTCGCTCAACCCCAAGGCAGTTATTACCTCCAAGGTCAATCTCGACCAGTTTACAACCCGCCCCAAGGTTCTAATTATTATCTTCAACAACCGGGCTATACCTATACTTAGTAGTCAAATCCATATACTGCTCAAACAGGGTCGACATATAATCAGGGTCCATACCCCGGTTATCAACTCCCATACACTAGTTATCAGCAACCATATCAATCTAACTATACGGCTTATACCCCCTATGGTCAGAATCCCCCGGGACAGAACCAATGGGGCAAAAGTTATGCTCAACCAGGTTGGAGTACAAGTACAGGTCCTTATCGAGGGCCTAGTATGTCTTTCAATCCTCAGTTACCTTTCCTTGCTACGTTGGAATTTCCAGATGTTTCTAAATTGACCAATGATCTGATTCTTCACAATCCTTATTGGCCTCCGGTTCTGACCAAGGTGCCCGGTATCTGTCCTAAATTTGAAGGTAAAGCTAGAGAGGACCTCCAAGCTCATGTGATGACCTACCATCTGTGGTGTTCTTCAAACTCTTGGGTGGATGATTCAATTCATCTACGTCTTTTCTAGCGCACTCTTACCGATGCTGCCACTAAGTGGTATATAGAATTACCCTGCGACATCTTTCAAGACTTCAATACATTAGCTATGGCTTTTCTGACACATTTCCAGTTATTGGTTCGTTACGAAGCCGGGACTCATCTCCTGAATTCTCTCAAGTAGGATAAAGCCACCCACATATCTAATCATATTCATGAGTGGTGACGTCTTTGTAGACTGATCAAGTTTGATATACCTGATCATCTGCTAACTCATTGGTTCACTACCTCCTTCGTTAGCAATATCGCTCAATATATTTCTATGGGGTAATGTGTGACTGAAGAACAAGCCATCGCTCGTGCCCAATACCTTGATCTGGTGTACTCTCAGTCTGGCACGCTCTATGATATCTTGACTGATGTCCCACGGCCAGGGACCTCTAAAGCGCCAGCTACCCCATCGGTGGATGGTGTTATTGGTTCCGTTTCTCAGACTTCTCGGAAGTCCTCTAATGGGAAGCAGAAGTCAAATTCTTCCAATAATTCTGCTCTTCCCGCCACTCCGGATTCTGGTAAAATTGTGGAGGTCAATGCCATTCAGGTTAATCCTATGGAAAAGGCCTTCAAAGGAAAGAAGAAGGGAAAACGAAAATCCAAACCTGATGCCTCGAAACCAGAGTCTCTAAACCTCATGCTGACGATGGTTCCCAACGTAAACTGAAGTACCCCTGCCTTATCTGTGAAGGAGACCTTATACCAAAGGTTGTCCCCGACGATCTGAAGTTAGTCAACTTCTGAAGGGCTCCAAAGGGACTTCTAAAGTTCTCAAAGAACCATTCCTGTCTCAACAAACCCAGATGGTCGAGCAGCCTTCACCATCTGCACCATTTGGGTTCCAAGTTTTTATGATGAATGGTGTTGCACCTGTCTCAATTGCTACGCGTTCGAAGGATTATGCTGGATCACGCCAGGAAGCTAGGAAGGAAGTCATTGATGGCCCACCTCCCCCACCTGTCTCTGGTCGTTTAGAAATTGAGAAGCCCAGCGCTGAACCTGTTGTGAGGCCACCTTCTAAAGGTGTTCTGCGAAAATATTCCTATAACCCAAACGCTCGTGCCGCTCAGCACTACAGCATTGTTGATGATTTGGAACAAGTGCCTTCTGCAATGTCTACATTGGAAGTGCTTCAAAGTTTCCCATCGCAGTGGAAATCTCTGTTGTCCAAAATCGGTGGAATCGATCCTGCCGATTCCAGTCTTCTCACCTTCGACCTAAAAAAAATTTTCCCCCGACTCCCACATCAAATTTCTCTCGTTATACAAGTCGGGATCAATGGCCTCAACATACATAGAGCCGTTGTGGATGAAAGTGCTTCAACCTATGTTATGTCATCTACCTATTGGAAGGCCATTGGCTCTCCAGCTCTTCGTCTCCCAATGCCCTAGAGGCATTTGATTGTCGGGAATCAAAACCCCTAGGTGTTCTCGAGATTTTTCCGATCACATTACAGGGTAAGACAGTCAACATAGAAGTAGAAATGGTTGACGCCAAGCTCAACTACAATATTTTTCTTGGTCACAGTTGGACTCATGCCATGCTATGCGTTCTGTCCACCCTCTTTTAGCTTCTGAAGTTCCCTCATGAGGGAAAAATTATCACTATTGATCAGTTGTCTTTCTTCACCTCATCCTCCGAGAACAACGTTCCTTATGTGAATCAGATCCTGAATCCCCCTGACAGTGTAGGACCTGGTCTTTTCAAGGACCCCGTCCTCATGGGTATTTTTCCCACACCACCACCGCACACCATTCAAGTTAATATGATCTCTAGGTTAGATGATCCTTGGATCATCCCTTCACCTGAACAGGTGACCTCTTTCAGAGAATCAATGCCTTTAACTCCAGTTGAGATTAATTATTGTGAAATCGTCACCGCATCTAATCCTCCTCCTCCTGAACATGCTCCTTCGAGCATGGATATGGATATATATTCTCAAGCCCCTTGGCTAGGCGATGCAGATTCGCCTGATCCTTTAAGAGAAGTCTTCCCTTCTGATGAAGCTATTGTTGAAATGATGTCTCTTGAAGATCTGCCATGGAGTGATGGACATCATCGTTTCTCGTTCATGCCTGGCCTGGGGGCAATTTCTGATAGTCTAGAGCGCTTCGCATCTTAGGTTCCCACTCTGCCCCTTCAAACAATGATATTGACTCATGAGGTCCTTTGGAAGGGAAATACGAGTAATATCACTCAAAACATTCCGATCGACATCTCCGTCAAACCGGGGGTAGTCGAGAACATTCACGTGGGAGTTACCTATTCTCTCAAAGATATTCAGGTATACACGAGCCTTTTTCACGAATTCAGAGATGTTTTCGCATGGTCCTATGAAGAGATGCCTAGGATTGATCTCAGTATAGTCGTGCATGAGATTCCTACCTACCCAGGTGTGAAACTGTTGTGTAACCAACTCAAAAAGAGAAGAAAAGAGATATAAACGCCTTAGAAATGAGCCACTTCGAGGGGGCAACCTCCAATACATTACATAAATGAACAATTCTTGGATGATACAATTCAAAAAACCTCCTTTCTATATATAGGAGTCCATGGGGCCATAATGTAATCCTAGTGGGCCACAATGTAATCCTAGCCGACCTAACAATAATAATTTAAGGGCACAATAATAACAAAATGGGGGTTACAAGGGTACAATAATAACAATAAAGGGTTTACACTAACAATAATAAGGGGCTATACTAGTGATATAGGGACCTAACATGCCCCTCTCCTTCAAAAAAAGTGTTGTCCTCAGCACTTGAGTAGCTCCGGGTGCTTCTGTATAAAATTCTCATCCTCCCATGTAGAATCTTCAGTGGGTAAGTTCTTCCACTTGATGAGATACTCTGAAATTGATCGATTCAGTAGTTGTCGAGTTCTTTTTTCTATGACTGCTTCAGGTTCCAATATGATCTTCCCTTCCCCATCAAGTTCTGGCAATACTGTTTGAACTGGAAGATTTTCACCTATAACCTTCTTTAAGCATGAAACATGGGAAACTGGATGTACTCGCGAAGAAGCAGGAAGCTCCAATTTGTATGCCATAGTACCAATCTTTTGCAACACCTTGTAAGGACCATAGTACTTTGGCGATAATTTATTATCCTTCTTAGCTTGCTTGAGGGACATTTGTTTGTATGGTTGTAGCCGTAAAAATACCCAATCTCCTACATCAAAACTTCTCTTGCTACGATGTTGATATGCCTGTTGTTTCATTCGATTTTGTGCCAAATTCAGGTTATCCTTTAAGAGTTGGAGAACTTCTTGCTGATGCTCGATGTGATCTTCCACTGCTTGAACCTTCGAATTTTCCCTTAAAGATGATGTGATGGATGGTGGATGATATCCATAAAGTGCCATAAATGGGGTCATTTTTGCTGCGGTATGGAAGGAAGTGTTATACCACCATTCAGCGAGAGGTAACCACTTGACCCATTGTGTTTGTTTATCGGATACAAAACAACGAAGATATCCTTCCAAACATTTATTTACTATCTCAGTTTGACCATCAGATTGAGGATGATAAGATGAGCTATGAGCTAATTGAGTACCCAAACAAGAAAATAACTCCGTCCAAAAATTTCCGGTAAAAATGGGATCTCTGTCGCTCACAATAACCCTTGGGCTTCCATGTAGCTTTTGAATTCTATCCATAAATGTAGTAGCAACTGTACTTGCTTTAAATAGATGAGATAATGCACAAAAGTGTGCATACTTGGTAAGTCTATCAACTACCACCATGATGACACTCTTTCCTTCGGACTTAGGTAAACCTGTGATAAAATTCATTGAAATCTCCTCCCAACGTTGACTTGGAATGGATAAAGGTTGTAGAAGTCCTGGGGTCTTAATTGTTTCCACTTTATTCTGCTGGCAAACCAAACATTCCGACTTTCGAATATCGGATTTAAGGCCATCCCAAAAAAATTCTTTCTTCACCCTGTGGTAAGTTTTTAAAAATCCTGAGTGTCCTCCTAAAGGAGAAGTGTGCAATTCCAGAAGAATCTTTTGTTTTGGTTGGGAATTCTTACAAAGATATAAGCGATCTTTGTACCATAAGGAATCATTTTTCCAACTAAATGTATCAGATGTACTAGGATCTTGCTGCAACTTTTGAATGAGTATCCATACATCTTTGTCCTTCTTCCATTCATCTCTTGCTTCACTTATCCAATCTGGTTGGATAATAGAAATGGCACAAAGCAATGCTTCCACCTCTTCATTCTTTCTTGAGAGTGCATCTGCAACAACATTTAGCTTTCCTTTTTTGTAGATTATTTCAAAGTCATAACCCAACATCTTTGTGACCCATTTTTGTTGCTCTTCTGAAGATAGTCTTTGTTCCAAAAAGTGTTTAAGACTATCATGATCAGTTTTACCTTGAAGTGTCTTCCCATTAGGTAAGTTCGCCATTTCTTTAGTGCATGCAGTATTGCTAACATTTCCTTCTCATAAATGGGTTTCTGTAAATACTTTCCTTTGATTGGACGACTTTCAAAAGCAATGGGTCTTCCTTCCTGCATTAAAACTGCACCAATTCCATTTCCTGAGGCATGACATTCCACAATAAAGGTTTTTGTGAAGTCTGGCGTAGCTAAGACCAGTGCTAGGCACATTGCCTCTTTAAGACGTTAAAAGGCCTTAGTTGCTTCAGGAGTCCATGAAAATGCATCTTTCTTCAATAATGTTGTTAGAGGTGCTGCTATTCTCCCATAATTCTTAACAAACTTGCGATAATACCCTGTTAACCCGAGAAATCCTCGCAACTGCTTTATGGTTGTGGGAGCTTTCCATTCCTTAATGGCTTTAATTTTGTTAGGGTCCACTTTAACCCCCTCGTGAGATACAATATGACCCAGATATTCCACCTCTTGTACTCAAAAGAAACATTTGACTTTTTGCATATAATTGTTTCTCCTCGCAATAGTTTGAGCACTCGTCGTCACGTTCAACATGACCTTCCAGACCCGTTGTAGATTAGTATCATCAAAAATACTGCAGTACAAAATTTTCTAAGGAGTGTCAGTGCCAATCTACCAACCCTTGAAATGTGAAGGTGCATTGGTAAGGCCAAAAGGTACAGACTAAAAATTCATAATGACCCTCATGAGTTCGAAATGCTATTTTGGAATATCTTCAAATTTTCCATTCGAATTCTGATGATATCCCGAACGGAGTAATCCAACGGTGAAATAAATTGCCTAATGTAATCTCATCCAATACTCCCATACTTCAACGCCAGAATGGAAATTTGTCTTTAATGGTGAGCTTATCGAGTTCCCTATAACCTGGACACATTCGCTTGCGATCCATCCCTTTCTGTGTACCAACACTACAAGATCAGAGAAAGAACTTCGACTGGGTTGAATTATACTCCGCCTTCTAACATTTCTGTAATCATACTACCAATTTTGGCTTTGGAAGGCAAGGATATCTATAAGGCTCCGATGTTTGGAGGAACACTTCCCGGAATCAAATGAATAGCAAGGCTGATCATGATCATACAGTGGGAGTCCTTGGGAGTTTCAAACACCTTGAAATGATTGTCCACACTTGTTGGAGATCTGCAGAAATTAGATGATTTTGATGTTGAACTTCTCAGTGAGCATAATTGTGCAATTACGCCTCACGTTCTTTCTTGTGCTTTCTAATGTTAATATTTATTTATTATATCCCTCTGCTTCCCCCGCACACTCGTAATTCAACTTCCTTCTTCGAAAAAATTCAAGAAAAGTTCTTGAAAATTAAAACCTACCGTCCCCAAAGATTGTGTAACCATTTTCTGTACTCCTACATAAACATCAGCACCTCCCATAGGAATGTAAGTGTTATTGGACTAGTCAATACATATTCCCCATGTTAGCCTGACATTATGGCATTTTCCAGTAATCTTCCATAGTTCCTCTCATTCAGCAACTCATCACTCTGATATCTCCGTGCCGGGCAGAAAATAATTTAATTCCCCATACTTATAATGAATAAAAATTATGGGTGATACCTGAATCAATCAACACTATTACCCTTTCTTCTTTATATGTCCTTCTATCTTGAGTTTGAGGAGTGGTAATTCTGCCAAAGGCATTGCTGCTCACATGGTCGGATTCATTTCTTCCTCTTCTAGGGGTGGTTCTTTATCCTCTTCGTTGTACATTTTCTTTCTTCTTCTTCACTCCATGTAAAATAATTTCTTCTCAGCATAATTTTATGACCTTTAGTGTATTTTGTTATTATCACAATCGTAGGCAAAGCCCTCTTGCCTTTTTTTCTTCCAATTGTTGTGGTGTCAACCTCGTAGGCTGTGGAAATCTAGGCGAGTAACACTTCCTTCTTTATACAGACTACTGAGTGGTAGGCTTCCTTTGTCGCTAATTTTACATCTAACTTTTCATAACCTAATGCCTTCTCCAATGAATCAGTTCCAAAACGCGAACTTCATGTTGGATGTTATCCTTTAAAGTGCCCAGGGAAGAGATCAACTCGTGTTCCTCCTACATCACACATCTCCTATATTCACCTTTGGAAGTCCCTCAATGTGTCAGCTTCCACTCACCTTTTGTTTGAGATTTATCAATTGCAAAGAAGGTGTTGCTCTTGTATCCTCTATAATGTGCTATCATTTCTCCGTAAATTGACTAAGTGACAATTTTTTTTAATGGAGCAAAGCCATTGATACCATAAGAAATGGTATTTTGTCTTTGAATTGTGAAGCTGCAATGCTGTACTGCTGTGGTTTCTTTACGAAGTATGGAGATCAAAATATTGCTCCATCCGTAGTATCCATGTTACAAGATCCTTTCCATCAAACTTCCTCATATCCATTTTTGGAATATGGTGGTTCTTTCCGCCATTCTAGTTTATGGAATCATGATTAACATTTATTTTGTTCTCATCAAGTATGTTCTTCTCTCATATTTCCTACGAATAGGAATCATTTCTGGTTTTAAGCTTTGTCATCAAGCCTTTCCATGTATGTGTTTGCATCTATTCTAGTACATCCATTTTAGCTCATGTCAATTTCATTGCCATCCATCTTAGCTTCCAAAACCATTCCATCGTTGAAGCCTGCACGCTTTTCAAACTTCCATTTCCGTCTTTGTTGTTCTTTGCTAGTATTTAAATTTGTTGCATTTGTTTTGTAATTTTGACATTAAAAGGTTTACCTTCTCATCTTCACAGAGTAATAGTAGAGCCTCAGTTATTAACAAAGCAGTTCCTTTAGGGTCATTTCAGACGACATTAGATGATCATTTCAACAATAGCCCTGAAAACGAACTAATGGATTCTTCAAACAAGACTTAGCAAATTCTGAAAAAAAATACACACACCTTTATCAGTTTCTATATTTCCTGATATTTAGCCTATTGTCTCTGTGTTTATACCTTCACCTTCAGGCCCCAGCTCTGTGATATCCTCCCAAGCTTCTTTTCAAAGGTCATGCCTGACTTATTCTGATGCTCCGTATAAAACAAGTCCAATATCTCACTATCCATTCTGGGATCCACCTCAGTAGTTGAATCCAGGCTCACTCTCGCTATTTTAAATAAAGGAGAGTCCTTGTCTCTAACTTGATAGCTAAGAAACATAAAGGTATCAGATCATGATTAAATTCAACCCAACTGAGAGAGTTATTGAACCTTCCGCCTGATCACCTTTGAGATGAAATTATCCAGCACCACACTTTCCACAGACGACAGATTCTGTACACACAGAAACTAAGTCTGAAATTTTTGATTTAATTTCTGATTTCATTAATAATTATATGACTGAGATTCTGGACCTTCAGACAAATTAAAGTTGTCCTTAGGTATAAATGCCACCAGACATTTTTATGGAGTCTTGGTGTCATTCAATCTCCTGGCTGGATGATATTCTCAATATTGCAATCAAGATCTGAAATTTTTAGAAAACCTTCCTCAAGATTTCAGCTTCGCACCCTAAAAATTTCAGCTTCCGAAGCTTCGTAGAAAAAAAATTATAGCGAAAATGCCACGATGACCTGTTTGGAGCAGCGAAACCCTAGAATCCCAAAGCTCTGATACCAAATGTTGTGTAACCAACTCAAAAGAGAAGAAAAGAGATATAAACGCCTTAGAAATGAGCCACTTCGAGGGGGAAACCTCCAATACATTACATAAATGAACAATTCTTGGATGATACAATTCACAAAACCTCCTTTCTATATATAGGAGTCCATGGGGCCATAATGTAATCCTAGTGGGCCACAATGTAATCCTACCCGACCTAACAATAATAATTTAAGGGCACAATAATAACAAAATGGGGGTTACAAGGGTACAATAATAACAATAAGGGGTTTACACTAACAATAATAAGGGGCTATACTAGTGATATAGGGACCTAACAGAAACTCGTGCGTCAGCGTCTACGCCCAGTGCATCCCCGCAAAGTCACAGCCATGAAGCCAGAAGTTGAAAAACTTCTCAACACGGGCTTTATCTATCCAATTCCCCTCACAGAATGCGTTTCTAATATTGTCCTGGTAAATAAGAAGCAGGGCACTATATCGGTCTGCATTGATTACCGAGACATTAATCGGGCTTGTCCTAAGGAAAATTACCCCACTCCCTTTATAGACCAAATCATTGATGAATTCCCGAGGAGTGAGATTTATTCCCTTATGGACGGTTTCTTGGGTTACAATCAAATTAATATTTTACCCGTTGATCAATATAAGACTGCCTTTATCTGTCCGTGGGGTACTTTTGCTTACAAAAAGCTCCCGTTCGGCTTGAAAAACGGTGGTGCCACTTTCCAGCGTGCTATGTCCTATGTTTTCCACGACATACGTCATATTTTTCAGCCGTATCTGGACAATTTTCCTTCCCATTCAGCTCAGCGTGAGGACCATCCTGAACACCTCCGCCATATTTTTCTCCGCCACAGACGTTACAATATTAGGCTCAATCCTCATAAGTGCGTCTTCTGCATAGATTTTGGTCATCTTTTGGGATTCATTGTCTCCAAAGATAGGATTTGCCTTGAACCCCTCAAGGTCAAGGCCATCGTTAACCTCCCATCCCCATCCTCGTTACATCAACTGTAGAGTCTGCAAGGGAAAGCCAACTTCTTATGACACTTTATTCTGAACTATACGGAAGTGTCTAAGGGGTTTACACGAATTTTGAAACAGGACGTTCCCTTCCATTGGGATGAGATTGCCTAACAATCCTTTGAGAAGCTTAAAACATTTCTCGTTAACGCTCCATTGATATGTCCTCCCAAATATCATCGCGATTTTACCCTTTATTTGGCCGCTGCGTTTAGCACGATAGCTATGGTTCTAGTACAGGATGATGATGATGGAAATGAACACATAGTTTATTACCTATCTCGGAATATTCTCGACATGGAAACGCGCTATTCCCATGTCGAGAATTTGGTGCTCGCTGCGGTTCAGGTCATTCAGAAATTCTGCCATTACATCCTGTTGCGTATGGTAACCATGGTTTCTAAATGCAACCCCATGACATACATCCTATCTCGACAATTGTTGGGGGGCAAGTACTCCAAATGGATTGTCATTCTTCAGGAGTTCGATTTAGAGTTCACCACTGCTAAATCAGCGAAATCATTGGTTTTTGCTAATCTTATTTTCTCTCTCCCGACAAACTCCATTCCATCCCAATCCGAGGATCATATCCTGGATGAAACACTCTTTCTTATCAGCACTCGTGATCCATGGTACAGTTACATCATCATGTACCTTCAAACATCCACATTCCGGTCCGAGTTGACGAAAGATGCTCGACGTCATAATCAGCATAAATCTCAACCATACCGCATTGTAGGAGATACCTTGTACCGTGTCGTAGTTGATTCTATGCTCCATCGGTGCTTGACCCTGGAAGAGGCTGAGAGAGTCCTGAATGACTGTCATAGTGGCTCCTGTGGTGGTCACATGTCTGGATATGCCACCACCCAAAAGATTCTGTGAGCAGGTTACTTCTGGCTGTCTATATTCAAAGACTGTATTGTTGCAGTTCGAAAATGTCATGCGTGCCAGGTCTTTCAGTGCAAGATGCAAGCGCCACCCCTACACTTGCATCCTATCATTACCATAGGCCCTTTTTCTAAATGGGGCATATATTTTATGACATGTAACCCTCACTCGGCCGGGGGGGCATACTTATATAATTGTTGCTGTGGACTACTTCACTAAGTGGGCCGAAGTGATGCCTACATTAGCTGTCGACAGTAAGACAACCACTCAATTCATTTTCAACCATGTTATTATGCGTTTCGGAGTCCCTCAGGCCATTTTCACCGATCATGGCACTCATTTTCGGGATTACATGATGGCTGAGCTGACATCAAAGTTGGGCTTACGCCATGATAGCTCAATGCCATATTACCCCCAAGCGAATGGCCAGGTTGAGGCCATGAACAAGGTATTGGTCACGATGCTTCGACGAATGATTGGTATCCACAAATCCAATTGGCATCTCCAATTGTTCTCAGCTCTCTGGGCTTATCGAACGTCAGTAAAAAGCATGACCGGATTCACACCTTTCCAATTGGTGTATGGTCTGGAAGCGACTCTCCCGATTGAATGTGAAATTACTTCTTTGAAGTTGGTTGTGGAACTATTGCCCGACACTTCTCCAAAGGAAGAACGTCTCTTGTATTTGGAACGATTGGATGAAACCCACTGCTTGGCTGCCTTAGTTATTGAGGCACAGAAAAAGCGGGTCAAAGCCCACTTCGATCAATCAGTTTCTCCACGTTCTTTCATTGAAGGGGACCTCGTCCTCCTATATGACCAAGCACATGATAAACTTGGAGCGGGAAAATTCTAGCCCATGTGGCATGGGCCCTATATCGTCAAACGAGTATTAAAAAATGGGGCATATGAGCTAATCGACTATGAAGGTGTTCCTTTGGCGCAACCTAGAAATGGGTTGTACCTCAAGAAGTACTACGCTTGAGACATTCTTGTGTGGTGTGTATGTACATAAGTAAGTGATTTCATTTTTTGTGCATGTGTGGCGTGGTGTGCTTTGTAAGTGTCTTTCTGCTGATTGGGTCTTTCTGATTGTGCAGATTTCTATTACTCCTTTTGTCAGTTTCGCGGATGGTGCCTCCCGTAGTACTAGGAATCTGTCCTCGGCAGCTGTTGAGGTATAAAAGGCATATTTTTAACACCTAATTATCATACATTAATTATCAATCCGGGAACGACTTTTTGTTTCAAGAGTGTACTCTGTTTGAGACTACAATTTAGCTAAGAGTAATGCTATGAAAGATATAGTATATTATTCTAGATACAAGAGTAAACGGATGCTTGTAAAGAAATATAATTATAGTAACATGAATGCAAATACTCTTGAAATCTCAACTACTCACTTTGCAAAGCATCAATCAAGGATACAGTAGCAATAACTCATTCCCTTAGAAATCGATGCAACTAAAATCACACTGAGACAAGGCAATCAATCTGAGAACTTGGAGGTAGTAACCAATGTTCTCTACAGTTGACAGTCATGTTATTTAAGAAATCAAGGTGAAATTGAAATTGAACTACTTGTTGATGAAAACAACTAAGAAGAAATTATTCTAAAAGCAAGAATTGGAAAGTAACAACAACTCGTAATTTCTATTTGTACATAACAACTGTAAACAATCTCTCTGCAAATCTAAACCTAACGAATTAGAAATGAACATAAAACAGTAATTGAACAACAAACAGCAATTGAACAACAAATACGAACTTTAACAAAATCAGATAACAAGTCTTCTTAAACTCCAACCCTGTCGATAGCCAACACTATGAAATAGTCAATCGAAATGAACCATAATCCAATAGAACAGCAAAAAAAATTAAGTATGGAACAACAAAGCCTTATAAGAGTTAGCAAGATGAATAAGACAGTAAACACGATCCTTGCTAAAATAGAATAGCAATGCAATTCATTAACACACACAACAATCCAGGACTCAGTTCAATAGTAATCAAATAACTTTGTAATCATAATGAATCTATGCAATTATCACACGACAGTAATCAAAGGATAGAAATACAAACAGCAGAGCAATTCCACCAGGGTCGGGCCCTTAGCACTAGTGAAACACTACTGGATTAATTCAGAGCTTGAAAGATAAAATTAAATGTGCCTTCATATTAATCGAACATAAAATTATTACAGTGATCACTCTCTAAACATGAGAGTCATTAAAACGTAATATTACAAAAGGAATGTTTTGAATCAAAGGATATGACTCCCTACAATTGCTAAAGGCGTTGCCTTATATATCAAACTCGATGGAAAAGACAAGGAATGAGATGAGGTTTGAACAACGATCCCTTAGGATTGAAAGATCCTAAGGGATTCGCTTCCCTTCTTTCTTTAGCTATCACTTGATTTCCTTTGACCAAAGCCGAGTTGTCCCCTGCCTTTTCTTAGTGATGTGTTCGGATTTCATTGTCTTTGGCAGGATTTGGTCTAACGCTGGAGGAACAAAAGTTTCATTTAATTTAGCCTCACCTCTGATATAGCTGTTCACCTCGCCTAATTCCTGTTTTTAGCAATAAAAGGTAGTTGTTAGTCATATTTTACAATAAACATAAATCTTCACATTTCTACCACAATTCTTGTAATAAGTCATCTTTCTAAGGTAAAAATAATTATGTTTAAAGTAAAAGAATGGAAAAACACATAGTGAATTCATACCTTGTCCACTGCTCAACATACCCCCCCTGCTTACCCTTTTTCATGTCCTCATGAAAACTATAGTTTACATGTAGAGCAGTTAAAGAATAAGCTGGAGAAGGTTTTTCATCAAAAGGCCTAAAACCATGCATTGCAGCTAATGCTTTGAAGAAATGCCCTGTCTTTCCTTCAGGTATTTCATAAATGGCTTTGTAATCTGTAGCAGGATACCATGCAATGGGGCTTCGAAACCTACACCCTAGCCAGAATGGTCCTTCCCTCAAAATGAGGTTGCTATAGAGAACCAAGTGGTCTGCAACTAATCCAAATTTTTTATAGTTAAATGGGTCTCTATTTTTAACGTTCCGATTGGAAATTCCCCATTGGACCTTAGCTGTTATATAAGCCTGGTTTCTAATAGATAGAAAATAGTCTATCCCATTCAAGATAATTGATTTATGGACAGGCCCCAACGCTTGGATAACACCTTCTCTTGTCATCAAATTCTTCTACCTAGCCCATAATTGTAACGGGTGCTTAGGTTCACTCCTAACCCACAAATCTAACTCATTTTCCTGCCTTTGAAAAATGTTATAGGCTTTAATCCATTTTAACTGATTAACAAAAAAGGAAATAAACACTTGATATTGGATGTCACCCACAAAAGGGCTAGGATTTGTCTCACTATCATTTTCCAATATGAGGTTATGCAAATATAACTCACACAGGAGACGTTGTACCTTTACCCCATAGAGTTTGCAGCATGTTACAAAATCATCTATAGTTTCTAACTCTATAGATTTTCCTGCCACAACTACTTTAATCTTTAACTGTAAATATCTCTCTAATAAAAATAAAGCATAATTCTTGGCAGGGCATCTACAAGCTAAAAAATTTGTGTATAATGAGCAAAGAGTGTCCATTCGATTCTGCGCTAATTTTAATTGATTCATTACCTTTTCAGCCTTCTCCTCTTCCTTTCGACACTTCTCATGGGCTTCATCCTCTACTCCATGGATGATCTTCCTTAGCTGCTGCAAGTCCTGATATTTCCTTCTAGGAACAATGTCTTCTTCCATTTTCTCCCTTTCCAATTGAGCCTGTGCCAACTCCTCTTGGAGTCTGGCTAATGTAGGGTCACTAAAAGTGTTTTGACCACTGACTTGCACATTTTCACTTGAAGTTGCTCCATCTGGAACAACTTCTTCTGGAACAGCTGCCTGTTGTTCCATATCTTCGTGATTAGGCTCAGCCATAGTTTCTGCAACTTGGGGCTTTATTTTAGTGGCCACTTTCCTCTTTTTCGAGAGTCACTTGGTGACTATACTTCTTTTCTTTGGGGTTCATTTGGGCATTTGTTTCATTCTAAGAACCCTAATGGTATGCCTGAGTTGTTCCACTAGTCTCTGGAGCTTCAGTCGTTCCCTCCGAAGTTTTTCAAGCTCAGTTACTTTCTTCCTTTTTCTTGTTGGAACAATTGTTCCTTTTTCTATACCTACTTGCTCAACAGGGTTTTGGTCCTCATTAGCCATGCCTTCAGTTGGGCTCGCTTCTCTATTTTCTTCTTGGGGTTCTTCTTCAATGTTCATGTGCCCCCAGCTAAATTCTATAGGGGTTATACCCTCAATTGACTCTACAATCCCTTGAGAATTTTCAGGTTTGGATACTACTTCAGTGTTCTCCTTTTCTTGTCCATACTTCTCAGGGGAAGCAACCCTAGTTGATTCTATCATTTCGTGAGGGTTTGTTGTTTCATCCAAAATTTTCTCAGCCATTTATTTATTTCCAACAGAGTGCTCCTGCAATTGCTTGATATCAACATTAAGGTCCAGAGGGCTGTGAGGCTACACATATTCACTCATATTGGCCAGAATTTCAGCCAATTGGTCTTCTTGCAAAGGGCTTTGTGGTGAACTTGCAGTAGTGTTTTCGGGAGGCTCTATTCATTCTCTTTCACTTCTATGATTTTCTTCGTCCTCCTTGCAGTTATGGTAACTACCTTCTTCCTCATTAGAGTAGTGAATTTCTCCCTCTACAATAGTATGAGGGCTTCCTTCTTCTCCCTCAATTTCCTCTTCTTCATTATTTCCTTCTTCTGTGCTAGTTTTTTTCTCACCACTGGTGTGGTGACTTATTTCTTCTTCACCCTCATCAGTACAGGGACTCCAGCCTTCCGATTGTGGAGGTTGTTCATCCTTCGAGCTGGGAAATTCCAAGGGTTGGCTACTGCTACCCGGAATGCCCTCTATCATTCCCCTACTTCTTTTTTAACGGGAGGACTATCTACGATTTGATGGCTCAGCTGCCAAGCTAGCCATTCTCTTTCGTTTTGGGGCAGGTAAGGCTAATCCTCCATCAATCGAAAATATCAATTCTTCCCAACTAGTATGTTGTTGGGCGAGACTATGACTTACTATTAATATAATTAGGCAATGATGGCTTACCACCATGTCTGTGTGCCAAGCTTTTCTTATACTACGGGCAACATCATGCAGTAAGGAATTTAAAAGTGCAGGCAAATTTATAGTACATTTTTTCTTTAATACTGCCAATAAATTAAGGTGGCGAGTTCTTACCACGTCTTTTCTTCCATCGCATGTTATATAGTTCTGCACTACCTTTCCCAATTATGTCCATGGTTCTCCCAATGATGCCGGCTAGACTCCTTTACCTTTGACAACCAATGTCTGTCTGTCATCCTGGAAATATTCATGGCTTCTTGAAGCCTGACCTTCTTCTGAGTCCATATGGTTCCTTGCACTAGTAGACCAGACACCTCTACAATTATTTCATCTGTTACAGCTATCTGTCTTCCTATAACCATGGAGTATCCTTCCTGCAAATTATGTAACAACTCGGTAGCCACTGTTTCATGGGGTTGTTGCAGCCTCTTGAAGTATGTAATCCATCCCAATTTTTCCAGAATCTCTCGTGCAACATCAGAAACAACTAGCACTTGCGGCTCGCTACAAATTTGTCATCCTCCCATCTTCTCTTCACACTGTTAATTCTTTCCAAAAACACAGTGATGTAATGGAATAGCACAGCACGGAGAATTGGAATAATATCGTTAAGATTTTGTTATTCCCTAGAATGTAGGGATTTGATTCGTATACAGGTAAAAAAATATAGGGATTTGAATTGCATGCAGTGATTAAGAGGCATCCGCGGCCCCCTTGGAGGATGATAGGTCGTCCTCGACCATCAAATAAGAAAGGAAAGTACTACACAACAGTTGTACAGCAGGAAAAAGTAGGCATACTTATGATACAATAAATAAAATTATTGCATTTACTAAAATCAATGCGTGTGATTAAATCGTAAATAGATATAGAAATGTTGTAATGATTTAAAGATAAGGAAAAGGGACAACCAAGATGAACACAAGTACAAGTGCGTTTATTACCCCCTCAAACTAATGTGATCGATTTATGATGATTTTCATGCATAATATGTTCGATATCAAGGGTTTAGGATTC
The DNA here is from genome assembly GCA_034641835.2 of Pinus albicaulis. Lineage (NCBI taxonomy): Eukaryota > Viridiplantae > Streptophyta > Pinopsida > Pinales > Pinaceae > Pinus > Pinus albicaulis. The sequence goes on along the minus strand of CM076574.1, from coordinate 316,943,475 downwards.
ATACTTTCATTTGATATTTAGATAGAAATATAGGAAAAAGGGTTTAATGTTACTATTGATGTGTAAAAATGTGACTCCAATACCATCAGTAGAGCTCGGTTGCCCACAAGTGTCCATAACCTTGACAAAGTTGCCTCTCACCCTTGGAACCATTGTCATGCCTAGGGAAGTGATTTTTAATGTCATAACGAAGGCCATTGTACTGGCTTGGGGACCAGATGAATCACAATGCCATTCACTGGGAAGAAGTGAAAAGTGGGTAGGTCGGCTCGTGCTGAGACTGCCTGTTCCAAGGACTTATTAGTTTTTTTTTTCAATTGTCCATTGGACCATATCCCTGGTGTGGTGGCCATAATGGGAATGCCACTTCACTTACTTCCTTATGATCATGGTAGGCTAGCTCTTGATGAGACCCCCTATCCTCCATCTGCCTTATCATAAAATTATTAGTGAAATATATAAATATTTTTTCTTCTTTTTCATACAGCACTTTCCTACTTATATATAAAGGATGGCTCAGCACTCCTTAAGAGTAGGGATGGTGGAAGAAGTCTAAACATCTCAATAGAAAAGAATATGCCCTTATTCCTATTCAATAAGTAAAAATAAAAAAAAAGTTATAAAGGTTTGGGGAAGAACCAACATGATAAAGATAATCGATCATATTAATTCTAGTGATAGTAAGACATCAAAGTCATGTTATTGATTTTGTCCTTTTTCCTTTTTCTTATCATTACCAAAAAATTTCTTTAAAAAATGACAATTTCTTGTGATTTGCTGATTCCAGTAAACTTTAATTTGTGTGATTTTTGTATAAATAGTATGTTTTCCTTTAGAAGAGTCATCAGAAATCCTCCAAATGCTGGTCTAAAACAAAAAAAATAATCCACTCAAAAGGAGTTGTTCCTTTCGAAAGGAACATCAGGAAAAATCTACGGAAATGTTGTTCCTTTGGAAAGGAATAGCAAGAAAACAATCTGCGAAAAGTGTTGTTCCTTTCGAAAGGAACAACAAAAATAATCTATGAAACTACTATTCCTTTCGAAAGGAACAACAAAATGATCTGTGAAACAATGAAAAAAAACAACACAACTATTGTTCCTTTCAAAAGGAACATCAAAAATACTCTCAGCAAAGCTGCTATTCCTTTCGAAAGGAACAAAAAAAATGTTGTTCCTTTAGAAAGGAACAGCAAAAACTCAAAATAAGTGAAATAAACAGATTTTGGAAAAACAGAATTCCATAAAACAAACAAAATAAATGAACAATATTTATGTAAAAATTTCAAAGAAAAGAAATGATTTAATGAATGGGTGCCAAGGAGGAGTTATCCCCTTCAGCCAAAATTTGCATGGTAGAATCTTCCCGTAATTGTTGGTAGAAGGATTCTCGAGTAAGCGGTTTATGATACAATCGTACTCGATGACCGTTTAATTTGAAGGAATGTCCAGATCCATCAATGGTGGTTAATGTAATGGTGCCATTATCATGCACCTTTTGTATCTCGTAAGGTCCAAGCCATCGTGTTTGGAGTTTCCCTGGAAAATCCTGAAACCTGGAGTCATATAGGAGTGCCCAATCTCCTTCGTGGAAGATATTTTCTTTGATAAGGGCGTCGTGCCATTTTTCTCTCTATTTTTGAATTAACGTAGTGTGATGAAGAGCATAGAGCCTAATTTCATCTAACTCATTAATTTCCTGCAATCTTTTGGCCTGGGCTTCATTTAAATCTAGACCCACCTTTTGCGTTGTTCTTAGTGTCTGAATTTCAAACTCTATTGGAAAGATGGGCTCTTTTCCAAATACCAATTGATATGGTGAATATCCCATACTAGCTCTCCATGTTGTTTGGTACGCCCACAAGGCTTCTGGAAATATGTAGGCCGAGTCACGTCTGTGTGAGGCAACAGTTTTTGTCAATATAGACTCAATCACTTTATTCGTGCTTTCTACTTGGCCATTTTCCTGTGGGTGGTATGGGGTGTAATCTTGTGCTGAATGTGGTAATTCTGTAATGTTTCAGTGAGTTTATTACCTACAAACTGCGGTCCTCCATCTATAATTATGTCTCTTGGGAGGCCATATCGCACAAATAATTTGGAAAAGAAATTGTATTACAGAGTCCTCTGTAGCTTTCGAAAGTGCCTCTCCTTCAACCCATTCAGTGACATGGTTGCAACTAGGATGTATGTTTTTTGGTTTGATGGGGGGCTAATAGGGCCAAAAAAATCGAGTGCCCAACTTTCAAATGGTTCAATTAATAGTTGTTGGTTCAAAGGCATTTCGTCGGACTGTCCAAGGTGACCTTCCCTTTGGAAACTATCACAGGCCTACACAATTTTTTTTGCATCTTTAAAAATGGTAGGCCAATAATAGCCTATCCGTAAAACCTTATGGGTGGTTCTATGATCTGCAAAATGTTCGCCACATGGCCCATCATGGCATGCTTTCAAAATATCAAATACCTCATCCTCCCGGACTCATCTCCTAATTTTCATATCTGACCCTGTATGAAAAAGGTAGCCCCCAATCCAAGAGAATCGGGTACTACGCTGTATTATCTACTTTCGTTCATTAAGGGTTAGATGTTTAGGTAGTTTACCTATTTCCAAATAATTTGCTAGATCAGCATACCATGGGGTTCTAACAGTAATAACGAACAAATGTTCATCTGGGAAATGGTCTTCGACTGCTTCTGCATCTATTGGCTTTGGCATTCTTGATAGAAAATCAGCTACATGGTTCTCTTTTCAAGGTCGATCTTTAATTGTAATGTCAAATCCCTGCAATAAAATCAACCATCTTGTCACTCTTCCATTTGTAATAGGTTTATTTTCTAAAAATTTAATGGCTGAGTGATCAGTATATAGAACTACAGGATACCCATTTATATAATGTCTAAACTTATTTATAGCATGCACTACAGATAAAAATTCCTTCTCAGTCACAGTATAATTAAGTTCAGCAGGAGATAGATTTTTGTTGATATAATAGATTGCATATGGTTTTTTATCTTCCTCCTACCCAAGCACTGCTCCAATCACTGTGTCTGAGGCATCAAATGAAATTTGGAATGGTAAATTCCAATTTGGGCCCCTCAGCACTGGGGCTGTTGATACAATATTTTTTAGATCATTGAAGGCATTGTCACATTTATCTTTCCAAATAAAATCAACGTTTCCTGTTAGTGCATATAAAGGTGCAACTATTCGAGAATAATGTTCTATAAATCTTCTATAATAACCAGAAAATCCAAGAAAGCTACATACCTCTGTTTGTGTGGTGGGTGTGGGTATTAACAAAATTATTTGAATTTTGGCTGGATCCACCTGAATTCCAGCTGCTGAAATATAATGCCCTAAGATAATTCCTTCGGTCATCATCATATGAAACTTTTCATGGCTTAAACAAAGCCTAGTGTCAATACATCTTTGCAAAACCTTTTCTAAATTTTCTAATGCTGGCTCAAAATCATCTCCGTAAGGTGTGAAGTCATCCATATATACTTTGAGCCCTTCATTTATTAAATCTGAAAACATGCTAAGAATGGCCCTTTGAAATGTAGCAGGGGCATTGCATAGGCCAAAGGGTAGGACTCGGTAGGCAAATTTCCCCCAAGGACACGTAAAAGTAGTTTTGTCTTGGTCTTCAGGGGCAATCTGGATTTGATTTTACTCACTGAATCCATCGAGAAAAGAAAAGAATTTCTTTCCTGCCAATGTGTCTAATACCCGGTCAATGAAAGGAAGGGGAAAGTGGTCTTTATGGGTTGCCTTGCTGAGTTCTCGGTAATCTACACATATTCTCCACTTCTTGTTCTTCTTTGGTACCACTACTAATGGAGAGACCCTCTTGCTATCAGATATTGGGTAAATGAAATTGACATCCAATAGTTTTTTCAATTCAGCTTTCACAATATCTTTAAGGTGAGGGTTTAGTCTTCTTTGGGGTTGGCGAATGGGTCTCGCATATTTTTCAGTATAGATGTGGTGTGTGCATAATTGAGGGTCAATTCCCCTCATGTCTGGGTAATCCCATGCAAAGGCTGCTTTATATTTCTGTAATAATTGGACCAATTTCTCTTCTTGTTCAGCAGTCAGATTTTTGTTAATAGTTAGAGTTTTTCCCGGCTCAATTTATACAATCTTACTATTGTACACAGAAGTAGTGGGTATTACTTGAGCATGGATGTCTTTCAGCGGATCTTCTTCTTATTTATTATCAAATGTTGCCTTGATCATGTGACATTGTAGATGGGATCTGATTTGTGGTTTATTAATAAAACTATTAATGATATCATCCTCTATTTGGTCTTTAAAATCGAGGGCATCTTCTACAGTTAGAGATGATCTCATATTTTCCATAAGATATGGTACAGGTTGCTTTCTTGTTTTGATTATTGATAGGCTTGGTTGGGCTGGGGGATATAAAGCTAAATTCTTGACATAGTTTCCCCTTGTTATTGTCATGTTGCCTTGTCGGCAGCCAATATAAGCATTGGCAGTTGCCAACCAAGGTCTACCTAGGATTAACGGGTGTCCATCTAGCCAGTTCTTTGGGTTGATAACCAGGAAGTTAGTAGGGTATTCCCAAGAATCTACGGATACCATTATATCTTGTAGTGTACCTTCTGGTTTGACTACCGATCAGTCAGCCAACTCTAATAAGGTTGTTGGTTCCAGTGATGTAATGCCAAGTTGTTGACAAGTGGTAGTTGTTAAGATATTGATTGCAGCTCCCAAATCAACTAAGGCATTTGGGAACAATTTCCCATTGATTTGTACCATCACTATAGGATTTCTTCATATTTTACAGGTATTTCCATTCCTGATAATAATTTAGATAGAGTACTGACTATTTGGACAGTTGGGTTGGTGGTTGTTCTCCTCTTTGGCTTCTTTATACATAGTTCCTTAATGGTTTTTGCATAAATAGGGATGTCTTGGATAACTTGGAGGAGAGGGATTTTTATACACAAATTTTTTAATTCTCCCAGAAGATCAAAATCAGGATGTTCTAATGGGTGAGTTTGATTAATCATTCTGGGAATGGTGGAGAAGAGGTTGTTGCTTGTTGTTGATTTTGTTGTTGAACCACCTTCTCTTTTTGCAATGTTTGTTCTACAGGTAACAGATCTTCAATATGAACATTTTTGTCTCTCTCTGTTTCTACTATACGCCTAGACCTCAATTGAAGTTCATTACACTCCCTTAGTTCAGTTTCTAATTCTGGTGGTTCCATTATTTGGACGGACTGAACTGGCCTATTGTTTGGGTTTGGGTTGGGCTGGGCTGGGAGTTGTGGTCTTAAGTTGGTCTGGGGGTTTGTATAGGGAGCTGGCAGTCTAGGTTGAGAGGGGAATTGTTCCAGCTGGCTGATTTGTAGGTCTTTTCCAGTTTGACTGCCAGGCCTGACTCTGCGAAGTAGAGGGGGACCATTGTGTTGGATAAGCATTGTTTTTCCAAAATGGTGGGCAGAAAGAAAAATTTGGCCAATTAGTTTGATTTGTTTGATTTGGCCATGATGATGTAGGGAATGGATGTTGTGACCAATTGGGAAAAGGTGGTTTATTTTGCCACATTCCATTATATTGCTAAACATTGTATTGAGGAGGCTAAAAGGAAGAAAATGGATCAGTTGGCATACCTGATTGTCATGGCTGCCATTGACGGCACTGATTAAGCAAGCATACCACTTCTGATTCTTCTTTTGCCTCCTTATAGAATGCTTTTAGGCCAGGAAGTGAGGTACATCCTTCTGTGGGGTGGTCTTTCGTGCAAATGGCACAAACTTTGATTACATCTAGCGGGCACTCTCTGTGGCTATGTTTCTTCCTGCATCTAGGAAAGAATACTGCCAAATTTTTTTCTGCTTCTGCTTGCTTTTGTTTGGCTTTCATAATGCCGAACTATGTTGTTAGAGTCCCTAGAATATCTATCTGAAAATCTTCCAGCAGGTTTCCAATCTCTGCACGAGTTACACCTTCATTGGAGGTCTTATTGTCCCTTGTGATCGTGTCGTGTTCTGCTGATTTTAGCCTTGTATTGCCCCTCGAACACCTGATACACGAATCAAAGATGTTAGCATAGATTTCCTGATATATATCACCTTTTCCCATAATATTAAATTTTTCAACCCATTGATCCTTCATTCCCCTAATTAATGTAGTTTTCAACACATTATCAGGTAATGGTAAGGATGCATAAGGAGATCTTTGAAGATTACATTGAAACCGTTCCACATATTCTTCCAGGGTTTCATTCGGTTTTGTTGTCATTTGGAATATTTCGTATTTTAGCTCCCAAGACCTGCAATAATCTTGATATTTCTTTAAAAACGCAACTTTCATCTGATCCCAATCAATTATGACACCCCCACCTAGCCCCATAAACCATCGTAAGGCTACTCCTTTTAATGTGGAAGGAAATAGTTTTAATTTTTGGGGATCGGTGGTATAGTCATACCCCTTGCATAACACATCAAATTCGAACAGAAATGCATTTGGATCTTCTGATGTCAATCCATGAAATGTAGGAATATGTTGAAGGGGAATGGCTTTCATAGGTGCATTAACTGCAGCATCTACTATAGGATATTGCAGTGTGGAAGTTTGCTGGGGTGTTTGCTAGTTCTGGTTTTGGTTTTGGGCCATTTGATCAAATATGTGCCAATATCCTTCTAGGATCTCAAGGGAATTCCTAGGCTGACTGGAAGGAGTGGGAATGGCCTTGACAACACTTCCTTGATCTGGAACAATAAGTATTTCTTGTTGGCCTAATGTTTGAGGTGATCCAGGTCCTTTGTTTTGAATGAGTTTGACAGTAGTTCCCTTATCTGGACTACTCACTGTTTGGACTATTTCAAGAGGAGATTTTGGTTCTTATGCTTCTCCTGTTTCCCCTTCTCCTTCACGAATATTACTAGAGTTCCCTTCTTGTGGAAAAATTAGGCAGGGATTCTCAATTTCTTGGGAATCTTGCTAAATTCCCACTGTTTGACTATGTATCTCAGTATGGTGACTCTGTGTCCTAAAGGGAACTTGTAGGTTGTCTAGAGATAACTTTCCTAGGTCCTACTGATGGTTGAGATTCAGTATTTTTAAGGATTTCGTCAATGAAAGTTGTTCGCCCAAGGGTCACCAGTCCCTTAGGTTTTTCGGGTTTAGGAGTAATTTTGTTTTGTTTAGCTAGTTTATTCATTCAAAAAAATAAGCCTTCATTCCTACCTAAAGAAAGAAGTTACCTAATTCTGCTATGAAGCGGGCTATGAGAAAGTATGTTCCTTGCCCAGTGAACAGGTTCTTACCTTCCTTCTTTAATACCCAATTATTCGTAAGAAAAAGAAAATCAAATGTGCATCACTCCTTCGAAATGGCATACACCCTCCCCGGAAACGGCGCCAAAATTTTGAGGTATAAAAGGTATATTTTTAACACCTAATTATCCTACATTAATCATCAATCCGGGAATGACTTTTTGTTTCAAGAGTGTACTATGTTTGAGACTGCAATTTAGCTAAGAGTAATGCTATGAAATATGTAGTATAGTATTCTATATACAAGAGTAAACAGATGCTTGTAAAGAAATCTAATTACAGTAACATGAATGAAAATACTCTTGAAATATCAACTACTCACTCTGCAAAGCATCAATCAGGGATACAGTAGCAATAACTCATTCCCTTAGAAATTGATGCAACTAAAATCACACTGAGACAAGGCAATCAATTTGGGAACTTAGAGGTAGTAACCAATGTTCTCTACAGTTGACAGTCCTGGTCTTTAAGTAATCAAGGTGAAATCAAAATTGAACTACTTGTTGATGAAAATAACTAAGAAGAACTTCTTCTAAAAGCAAGAATTGGAAAGGAATAGAAACTCGTTATTTCTATGTGTACATAACAACTGTAAACAATCTCTCTGCAAATATGAACCTAACGAATTAGAAATGAAAAGCAAACAGTAATTGAATAGAAAACAACAATTGAACAACAAATATGAACTTTAACAAAATTATATAACAAGTCTTCTTAAACTCCAACCCTGTTGGCAACCAACATTATGAAATAGTCAATCGAAATGAACCATAATCCAATAGAACAGCAAATAGAATTAAGTATGGAACAACAAAGCCTTATAAGAGTTAGCAAGATGAATAAGATAGTAAACATGATCCTTGCTAAAATAGAATAGCAATGCAATTCATTAACACACACAACAATCCAGGACTCAGTCAACAGTAATCAAATAACTCTGTAATCGTAATGAATCTACGCAATTATCACATAATAGTAATCAAAGGATAGAAATACAAACATCAGAGCAATTCCACCAGGGCCAGGCCCTTAGAACCAGTGAAACACTGCTTCAGAGCTTGAAAGATAAAATGAAACGCGCCTTCGTATTAATCGAACATAAAATTATTACAGTGATTGCTCTCTAAACACGAGAGTCAATAAAATGTAATATTACAAAAATAATGTTTTGAATCAAAGGATCTGACTCCCTACAGTCACTAAAGGCGTTTCCTTATATATCAAACTCAATGGAAAATACAAGGAATGAGATGAGGTTTGAACAGTGATCCCTGAGGATCGAAAGATCCTGAGGGATTCGCTTCCCTTCTTTTTTTAGCTATCACTTGATTTCCTTTGACCGAAGCCGAGCTGTCCCCTACCTTTTCTTAGCGATGCATTCAGATTTCCCTGTCTTTGGCAGGATTTGGTTTAATTCTAGAGGAACAGCAGTTGCATTTACTTTAGCCTCGCCTATAATATAGATTTTCACCTCGCCTAATTCCTGTTTTTAGCAATAAAAGGCAGTTCTTAGTCATATTTTACAATAAACATAAATCTTCACATTTCTACCACAATTGTTGTAATAAGTCATCTTTCTAAGGTAAAAAGAATTATGTTTAAAGTAAAAGAATGGGAAAACACATAGTGAATTCATACCTTTTCCACTGCTCAATAGCAGCTTGGGTGATATACGATCCTGCTGGTGAGTTAGTCAATCTATAAGGTGTTTGTCTAGGGCCTACCACAAATAATGTCACGAAGTATAGTGCCATTTTGGAATTGTTGAACAAGGCTGTTAACCTTGGTATTCGTGCATTAATTGTATATATAGACTCACAGCTTGTAGTATTACAACTTAATGGTCATTATTCAATTAGAAACCCATCCACTTTATGACTGTATCTACGTATTTGTTTACTGGAAAGAAATTTTGATTACATTACATATCAACACATACCCGGACACATGAATGCATTAACAGATGCAATGGCTAATATGGTTTTAGATAGACATTTACACAACTTGTAAAAACATCATCATATGTAAAAAATATCCATCCAGAAATATATATATATATATGTATGTATGTATGTCGAATAGTTTTCAGTTTGTGTACATCACATAAAATCAAAAAATATACATGTCTATTTTAATAGTAGCCGGAGACAACATGTCTCTCAAAAATGTGCAAATGAAGAGCCCTAGATGACTAATCAGCATGGTGCTCGTGGTAGCATGTCACTACCCGCACCAGTTGCGTTAGTAAATGATGAAGGCGACTAGGCACTGCCACAGTGTGCCTCTGATAAGCCATTGGGATGTCTGCTAGCCGAGCGTAATCTGGGATCCCCCGGGTGATTCCCTCCAAGTTCTGCACTAGCTCATTCCCCTTGCCACCCTCAGCTTGAGGATCATGTGTGAGAGGGGTCCTTCGTGCAATGGGTGACATCCTGACGGGCCTCTATGGGTCGACATCTGCACACATATAGGATTTTTTGTTATAATAGGCATGTATCACAAAAAAATCATAAATATATAAAATCAAAAATAGTCTTACCCAGCTCCTCATCCCATTCATCCCCCTCTGGGAGTGGAAGATCTGGGTCTCCTGTGAAGTTGGTACCGGCATAGGGCCAGTTCTCAACAACGATTAGCTATCGTCGTAGCCATGCAAAAAACTCAAGCCTCCATGACATTTTTTGGCCCCCTCCTGATCTGGGCATGAGTGCTGCCCATCGAGCCATCCTTGGCTCCCTCAATGATGACTCGGCGACTATCGCCCCCTCGCCCTAGAGAATTAGTAGTCGTTCAAGGATGAATGATACCAGGATGGAACCGTACCCAAACTATTTTAGTTTGGTCTTCTTTCACTTTTTCAGCTGTCGTTTGATGTTCATTGTTACGGAAGTGGCCCAATCAAATAGTGTCAGGTTCATGCATTTAGATGCTAATAGGAGCTATGGTTTAGTTGCCTCATGTGGTGCCTGTGACCCTGCAGCCTGCGTAATGGTGTGGAGCACCACTCGGAGTGCCAGATCAAGGACCATGTGGATATCAACCTTCCCACTGCCTGATCATGTCCGTGCCCCTGAGCACACTCTTTCCATCACCATTGCCATTTTCTCACCAGATGGCCTAGTCCTTGTCAAGATTGGAACTGGACCTCTGCAGGATAATCCAGTTATGAAATAGACATCGGATACTTCAAGTTCCAACACTTGGTCTTGAAGCCTGAATTTGTCTTCGTTCTCGTCCCAAATGCTGATCAAATACTGTAGTAACTCAGGTTGTGCTCTCAAACATGGTGTTAAGAAGAACTTTTTTAGACCGCAGTTTTAGAGAGCGTTCATGCATGCTTCATTCTGCATGGCCATTTCATCTTCTTCACCATGCTCCCTTTCTTTCCACTCGATTACCATTGTGGCCATGTATCTGCACCAACATGGTCATAAACACCTCATTAGATCTCTGGAACACTCAGAAATTCAGATGATTGGTTCACATTTTGTTAAATTCAAACGTAAATTTGAGTTGCACCATTGGCGTGACTGTTTTGTTGATAGTCGCACCAACTAGAGTGACCCCTTTGCAAAAAGGAGCCAATTGGCACAGGGCCGTGCCCGATACACGCTCCAATTGGCTGAACCCTAATTTTGAAAAGGTCCCCTCAGTGATCCAAAAACACAATGGAAATCTGTAAAAAATGAATTAAAAAAAAGCTAAGGAGAGTGCCTCTTACCTGGAATGAATGAGAACTGAAATGACGTATTGGACTGACCATAATCGCCATCGCAAGTTTGCACAAAAAAAGCTCACTGTTGCTCTCACAAGAGGTAAAAAGTAAACGTGAATATGTTTTTACTATTTTGGCATATTTATAACTTTTCAAAGTCAAAATTAGGTTTTGGAAGTCATTTTTCCAATATTTTATTATATTTTGTCAAAAAATGGGTTTTACGCTCGTTTTCATGTGCAACAACAGGTTTTCATGTAGATTGGATGACGATACGAGTTATATTTTATACTTTTTCGGACTCGGTAAAAACAGAAAAAAGTCATTTTTGGAGTCATCTTTTAGCTCTTTTCTAACTCTCTAAACATGAAAATATTTCCAAGTCATTTTTCATTTTGATCTCATTAAATTGGCTGTGAAACGACATCTACCCAGTATACATTTACCCCTTTTTAGAGCTGGGATAGATTATTTACAAAAAAGGAATACCCTAGCCTATCGCAACTAGGAGGTTTTCTCAGACATAGTTTTCTACCTTTTCGGATCTGAGGAACTATTTACGAAAAGGGACTATTGGAGTTTACTTTTCCGATGTCTTTTCAAACTCTCTAAAAATGAAAAGACACCGAGTTCTTCCTTTGTCAGACTCGATAAAACCTAATGACATCGGATTCTGTCGTAATGACGATACTCGATTTTCTCCTTCCTAGGGCTTGTTAAATGTACTAGGTTGGATTTGTCTAAAGGAAAAACTTATATTACAAGCATATGTTATCCCCTTCAAGCTTGTTTTCAAAAATAATTGGGGTACTCGCCAAAAATGGTGGGGAAAAAATGGAACCAGTATCATGATCGTGTCGGAAGTATGTCGCTCTTGAACATGGCACTTGTCTGCATTCGTGTCGGGTTTGGGACATCTCATCTCATTTTCTACTTGCCTCCATGGGTTTGGGTAATCCATTTTGACCTCTCATCTACTCTTTGTCTCGTTTTCATGACCTCAGATCTTTTGATGTCAAATACTGCCAAATCCAGTGTCGTGCCGCCGATATGTTCAAGAGAAGTTGACCTCTACAGTTTCAACCCTCCTCTAATTCTCATCTGATCCTGATTCACAAACATTATGTTCCTCTGTCTTGTGTCGATGATGTGGGAAACACTATGGCCTGTTGATAATGCAGCAAGATGATGGAGCTTAGTGAAATGAAGTCGCCTTCACTAAGTGGGCCCGCAGGCAAATTCTGGCGCAAAGTCTATTTTTAGACATATGGAGCATGGTTCGGAGATTCCAGTTTGAGATTCTTGGAGAATTGGTAATGTTGGTAAAAATAGATGAGACTCTATTTTTTAGGTTGAAGAGGTCGAAGTCTATTTTTAGACTGCCTCTCCTAAAAATAGGGAAGTCAAATATTATTTACCCTTAATAATATTTAGACTATAAACTTCAGTTTACTCTCTTGGAGCACTTCAGTTCGAGCCTTGGAAGTGGCTCATGCATCTGACAGAGGAATCACGTGATTCCCAAGGGTTTTATGGCATCATGCATGGTTGACTTCAGTTAGGACTTCAGTGGCAGAAGTTTGGTGGAGTTAATGAGACAGCTAGTGGAGTTGTGTTCGGTTTAATTTAGTTGAACTGGTTGAGATTAGTTTAACTAGCTAATCAACTAGTAATGAGTGGAGTGAATTAAAGATTATTTAATTCATTAATTAGTAACTCATTATTCAACTCAAGAACACATCAGTGCACTACAGTGCATGATCAGTTCAGTGGAGACCAGTGAAAGAGGTAGATGAAAGGGTGGAGTTAGCTATCAGTGGCGACATCAGTTGTGCATGAGATTTGCACCACACTTGGAGGATTTGTCCATGAAAATTGCGTAGTCAAGCCAAGGAGATTTGAACCTTGGATATCTATATAAACAGGCCTGGATTGCGCAATAGAGGCAAGGAAATTGGCGGTGAGTTTTGAACCAGTAACCTGTTCAAAACTGAGCTAGATTGTGAGTAACTGTATGAGAAAGTACTGAGTACTTGCGAGGAGTATTGTACTGAGTTTGTTACTTGATTTCTCCATTATAATATACACAATAGCTGCGGGGTTTTCAGCTATAAGCTTTCCCCATACATACTGTGTTAATGTGTATGATGATTTGATGTGTTATCGCTTGATTTTATTTCCGCATGTTTGATGATCTGAGTGGAAGAGATTATGTGTTGCATATAAATTCGAATTGTATGTGATCAGGATAGTCTCGGTGGATAATTAATCATTATTCAGCAAATTTCTACATGGTATCGGAGCTATTGAAGGTCAGATTGATCATCACAGTGATTACAAACTTATTTCGGTAGACAGAGTCTGCATGCGGGCCAGGTAGCCTCCGAATTCATCTTTCTTTGGAAAGTGAAAGGTCTGGTAAATGCCCCTTGCAGTCAATCTCTGTGCTAGAAATAATTTGTTCTCACAGATCTAGAGCGGTTGAGCTTTGAGGTGGAATTTGAAATTTTGCAGCAGTTTTGTTTTCTTGGTGCCAGTGTTGAAAATGTCTTTCAACGGTTTGCGACTCGAATATGCTCTTGAAGGCAGTTTGAATTATGTTGCATGGAAGGATCGCATGGAAGCAGTATTAGAAGATAATGGTCTGAAGAAGTTCGTAGATACGGATGTCCAAAAGCCCACTGATGCAGCTGAAGTCGAAGCATGGCAAAAGAAGATGGCGAAATGTCGAAGGATCCCGTTGGAGGGCGTCAAGGATCATATTGTATCCAGCCTGCATGGAAAGGCTACTCCATATTTAATGTGGAAAGCTTTGACGGATCTATTCCAGAGTA
>CM076574.1:316810744-316929512 GCA_034641835.2 Pinus albicaulis | reverse complement strand
GCCATCTTCACCATGGAGCTTTGAAGATTCTGCAGCAGATTTCTACTGGACTTCCTAAGGGCACCCTTGCGCAGTCAGATCAGTGCAAGGGGTGTACTTTAGAGAAGTATGTGAAAGCCACCTTTCACGAGAAGGATAGTCGCGCCACGACGATCCTTGAGAGAGTTCACACAAACGTGTGTGGTCCTTTCTCAGTTGCTTCGACAGCAAAGCACAAGTATTATGTGATCTTTGTTGATGATTTCTCTCGAAAGTGCTGGATCTTCTTCATGCTGAAGAAGAGCGATACATTCGCGAAGTTCTGTGAGTTTAAAGCACTGGTCGAGAAGGAGTCGGGGAAGAAGGTGATTGCTCTAAGGAGTGATAACGGTGGTGAATTCATCTCGGCTGAATTCAAGGAGTTCTGCAGCGCAGAAGGGATTCGGAGAGAGCTCATCGCACCCCATAACCCACAGCAGAACGGGGTGGCTGAGCGGAAGAACAGAACGATCGTGGGTGCTGCACGGGTGATGTTGCATGATCAGGGCCTACCCCTTCACTTGTGGGCTGAGGCATGCAATACAGCAGTGTATGTGCAGAACCGTTGTCCTCACAAGGTTCTTGGCATGAGTACACCGGAGGAGGCTTATTCTGGCAAGAGGCCTGATATTTCCCATTGCGGATTTTTGGTTCTCACAAATGCCATGCATAATAGCAAAAGCGAAGGATGCGAGAAAGGAGAGAGGCCCCGGATCCCATTCTTCGAAGTTGGAGCATGTTGAAAAACCTGTGATACACCTCATAACTGTATAGGGTGTATGTGCCCGGGGCCAGTCGCAAGACTGTTGTGCGACGGGATATAAAATTTCAGGAGGAGAAAGCCATCCGGTGTTCGCTTGATAGGGAGCTACACTTGCATGTAGATGAGGAGCTGTTAGTTCCTAAGGAGGAGCTTTCGGATGTGGATCAGCCACAAGAGGAGGTTCAGGAGGTGGAAGAAACCACCCAGGCAGCGCCAACCATCAAAGGGCGCATGCGCACTACAGAAGCTGAGCGACTGGCTCGGGATGCAGAGAAGGTTGTAGGACCACCTACAGCACAGCGCAGACAGAGACAGTCACCGGATCGGTACACTGGATACATGGCTTTTATGAGTCAATGTGTTGTGACAGAGCCATCCTCTTTTGAGGAAGCTGTGGAGGAACCCGCATGGGTTGATGCCATGATCGAAGAATATGATTCGATCATCAGGAACAGTGCATGGGAGATTGTCCCAAGACCGGTTGGAAAATCAGTGGTGGGTTCGCGATGGATCTACAAGGTGAAGCAGGCGGCTGACGGGAGTGTGGAGAAGTACAAGGCGAGATTTGTCGCCCGTGGCTTCTCACAGATCGAGGGGATTGACTATGAGGAGACTTTTGCACCTGTCGCAAGGTGCTCTTCCATACGGACGATCCTTGCTCTCTCAGCGCAGATGGGGTGGCACATTCATCAGATGGATGTGAAGACTGCGTTCCTCAATGGAGTTATTGAGGAGGAGGTGTACATAGAGCAGCTTGAAGGTTTTGAGATCTTCAGTAGTGAGTCGCATGTGTGCCGACTCAAGAGAGCACTGTACGGGCTGAAGCAAGTACCTCGTGCTTGGTACACTCGGATAGACAGCTACTTCACCGGGCTTGGATTCTCCAAGAGTGAGGCGGATCCTAACCTGTACCAGATTGTGGTGGAGGGGAAGCTGTTGATCATCGTACTGTATGTAGATGATCTGATTTTGACGGGTGATGAGCGGTTGATACTTTCATGCAAGGAGGATCTTGCACGAGAGTTTGAGATGAAGGACTTGGGCATCCTTCATTATTTCCTAGGATTGGAGATTTGGCAGCGCAGTGGAGGACTGTTTGTTTCTCAGGGCAAGTATGCCCGGGAGATTTTGGAGAGGTTCAACATGCAAGGCTGCAAGCCTGTTGATACCCCTCTTCCTGGAGGATGGAGGAAGGGAGATGCTACTTCGGAGGAGGTAGTGGATGCCACTGTCTATCGACAGTTGGTGGGGTCGTTGATGTATCTGGTCAATACTCGACCCGATATATGCTATGCGGTTAACCAGCTTTCGCAAGCTATGGTTAAGCCTACCAAGCTCTTTTGGAAGGCGGGCAAGCATGTATTGCGCTATATCAGAGGCACATCGGGATATGGTTCATGGTACAGACAGGAGGATGAGTTGAGGCGGCAGTGCTTCAGGCATCGGTATCATCACATCAGATATTGTGTTCAGCGGAGAATCATGATGCTTTCATATGTTCCCACGGAGGATCAGGATGCCGACATCCTGACGAAGGCGCTCACCAGGAGCAAGTTCGAATTCCACAGAGGCAGGATAGGGATTGCAGATAATCCATATCTTGCTGAGAGGGAGTGTTGAGAATGCGGCAAGATGATGGAGCTTAGTGAAATGAAGTCGCCTTCACTAAGTGGGCCCGCAGGCAAATTCTGGCGCAAAGTCTATTTTTAGACTATGTCTATTTTTAGACATACGAAGCATAATTTGGGAATTCTACTTGGAGATTCTTGATGGATGCGACATGTCGGTAAAAATAGATGAGACCCTAATTTTTAGGACCCAGGCTATTTTTAGACTGATCTCCTAAAAATATGGAAGTCAAATATTATTTACCCTTAATAATATTTTGACTATAAACAACGGTTTACTCTCTTGGCGCACTTCAGTTTGAGTCATGGAGGTGGCTCATGCAACTGACACAAGGAATCACGTGGTTCCTAGGGTTTGATGGCATCTTGCATGGTTGGCTTGAGTTAGACTTCAGTGGCAGAAGTTTTGGAGGAGTTAACGGGACAAATAGTGGAGTTGTGTTCTATTTATTTCAGTTGAACTAGTTGAGATTAGTTAACTAGCTAATCAATTAGATATGAGTGGATTAAATTAAATAATATTTAATTTACTAAATATTAACTCATTAGTCAACTCAAGAACACTTCAGTTCACTACAGTGCATGATCAGTTCAGTGGAGACCAATGGAAGAGGTAGATGAAAGGGTGAGTAAAGCTATCAGTTGGTAGATTTGTTTTGCATGAGATTTGCATTACACTTGGAGGAATTGTCCATGACAATTACGCAATCAAGGAAAGGGGATTCGAACCTTGAACCTCTTCATATACAGGCCATGATTGCGCAATAGAGGCAAGGCAATTGGCGGGGAGTTTTGAACCTCAGACTTGTTCAAAACTGAGTCAGATTGTGAGTAACTTCATGAGAGAGTACTGAGTACTTGTGAGGAGTATTGTACTTGTTTGGTTACTTGATTTCTCCATTATAATATACACAATAGATGCGGGGTTTTCAGCTATAGGCTTTCCCCATACATACTGAGTTAATGTGTGATTGATTTGATGTGAGATTGCTTCTACAGACTGAGATGGTGAGGATATGGTTCATGGTACAGACAGGAGGATGAGTTGAGGCGGCAGTGCTTCAGGCATCGGTATCATCATATCAGAGATTGTGTTCAACGGAGAATCATGATGCTTTCATATGTTCCCACGGAGGATCAGGATGCCGACATCCTGACGAAGGCGCTCACCAGGAGCAAGTTCGAATTCCACAGAGGCAGGATAGGGGTTGCAGATAATCCATATCTTGCTGAGAGGGAGTTTTGAGAATGCAGCAAGATGATGGAGCTTAGTGAAATGAAGTCGCCTTCACTAAGTGGGCCCGCAGGCAAATTCTGGCGCAAAGTCTATTTTAGACTATGTCTATTTTTAGACATATGGAGCATGGTTCGGGGATTCCAGTTTGAGATTCTTGGAGCATTGGTCATGTTGGTAAAAATATATGAGACTCTATTTTATAGGTCGAAGAGGTCGAAGTCTATTTTTAGACTGCCTCTCCTTAAAATAGGGAAGTCAAATATTATTTACCCTTAATAATATTTGGACTATAAACTTGAGTTTACTCTCTTGAAGCACTTCAGTTCGAGCCTTGGAAGTGGCTCATGCATCTGACAGAGGAATTACGCTATTCCCAAGGGTTTGATGGCATCATGCATGGTTGACTTCAGTTAGGACTTTAGTGGCAGAAGTTTGGTGGAGTTAATGAGACAGCTAGTGGAGTTGTGTTCTGTTTATTTTAGTTGAACTGGTTGAGATTAGTTTAACTAGCTAATCAATTGGTTATGAGTGGAGTGAATTAAATATTATTTAATTCATTAATTAGTAACTCATTATTCAACTCAAGAACACATCAGTTCACTACAGTGCATGATCAGTTCAGTGGAGACCAGTGAAAGAGGTAGATGAAAGGGTGGAGTTAGCTATCAGTGGCGACATCAGTTGTGCATGAGATTTGCACCACACTTGGAGGAATTTCCCATGACAATTGCGCAGTCAAGCCAAGGAGATTCGAACCTTGGATATCTATATAGACAGGCCTGGATTGCGCAATAGAGGCAAGGCAATTGGCGGTGAGTTTTGAACCAGTAACCTGTTAAAAACTGAGCTAGATTGTGGGTAACTGTATGAGAAAGTACTGAGTACTTGTGAGGAGTATTGTACTGAGTTTGTTACATGATTTATCCATTATAAATACACAATATATTTGCGGTTTTCAGCTATAAGCTTTCCCCATACATACTGTGTTAATGTGTATGATGATTTGATGTGTTATCTCTTGATTTTATTTCCGCATGTTTGATGATCTGAGTGGAAGAGATTATGTGTTGCATATAAATTTGAATTGTATGTGATCAGGATAGTCTCGGTGGATAATTAATTATTATTCAGCAAATTTCTACATGGCCCACCTTTAATCAAGGTCACTTCCTATCGACTTCAACTCATTATCTAGGAAGCTGATCTAGAGACTCCCTTCCAGTACCTTGGAGCCTGCATGCCTCAATGGCAGGTTCTTCGCATTCGATGCAAATTTTTCATCATTGGCCTTTGATCGAATGATTCTACGGGTGTTCGATGCCAGCTCACTCTTCACATTCAGTGGATTGTACCTATAGTACCTTGAGGGCCATTGTCATTATTGGTGGTTCCTCTCGCGTCTGTTAACGACTTTCATCATTGGCTGGTAATTAGACAATGTTCTTGCTTGTTCGAATTCAGATCACTTATTCACATGCTAGAACTTGTACTTTGTTCAGGTCAAGATGGAGCGCAAGACCTTAGGTTTTGTCTGATGGAGTCCAGGCTGCGGATTTTGTGGATTATCATGATTAGTTACATGACTCATTGATTGGATGGCTACTACCATACCTGAGTCTACTTATTGATCCTTTCTGGATGGTTGTGTCCATACCTTGGATCCTACTTATTGTATACTCTATTATGGTTGGCTGCACCCATACCACACATCATGTATTTGAGATATCAGTTGTACTTGTCTACGCAGGTTTTCCGATGGTAATGTTTTCAGTTGGACACGTTCTCGTAAAGAATTTCACCCCTCTCTGTCTCTCAAGCCTCATGCTTTAGGGGGCATCTATTACACAGTAATTTTTCACCGTCCTTACAATCCCCCGTCCCGCACATTGGAGAGCCTTTTCTGTGACCTGTAAGTAGTGACATGACCTGAAACCACTTTCATGGCATCCCCCTTGACAAGAAAAATCATTCCTCTCAAGACAGTTTCCTGTAAAAAACCCTAAAAATAGACCTTTTGGCCTTGGCGCAACCAGCCAGTTCAGCCCTCGCACCAATGGGGGAAATCCACCAAAGAGGGCGCGCCAACTGGTGCTCTGTCCCAGTGTATTACTCTCGCCAAGCTTAATAAGGATTGTTTTTTAAAAATAAATGGCGAAAGTTTGATTCCAACCAACTCCTGAATGAGTCTCTAAAATGAGTTGGGAGGTTTGGCTCCGGATCTCCATGTAGGGGAAGTGGTTTTCCACCTATCCTAGAAGCCTCCTTGAGGATAGGGCGAATCCCACCATTGTAGGGGTCCCAACTCCCCTTCCACCATCTATATAAGCTTGCCATTTTCCCTTTGCAAGCTAGCCTTAATGTTCATAGAACTAAGAGCTGAATTAGTAGAGAGGAGACTATCGCCAGACAGCCTCTGAGAGCCAAGCCGAAGAGAGAGAGAGTTTTGTCCCATTCCCAATGAGCTTCATCGAGACATGCTCCATTGTCAACCTGCCGAAGGAAGATCCAGCGTCAGAGCTCAAGTTGTATCTTTCTTTCATTGTGATTAATAATAAACGACTTTGATTATGGTTCCACTCATATGTTCATGTCTTATGTTATGAATTATATCTTCTCTGACTGATATATGGTTACATGTTTTAGGTTTTACGTTGTTTTTTGTTGTTTCTCCGTGCGCATGCAGGTGTTCGAACATGCTAGGCGAGAGGATTGTGATCTGCCAAAGCGAAGGATGGAAACGACATCTTTTCTGCAAACAACAGCAACGTGGGACTTAAGGTAGGCCTCTTGTCACATCTTGGTCTTTTGTAACTAGGAACCTGCATCTTAGCGTGACTCGGTTGTTGCTAGACCCGATCTAGGCTAGTAGGGATCGCCTCTGTCCGCAGAGGGGATTTACCTCTCCAACATAGATTTAAGGACTTCCCAAAATAATTCCTAAAATATCAAGCAGTACAACATCTAATTCAACTTCGTCAATGAAGTTTGTTGTGATTGAAAACCGAAGAATACACTATCTTGTAACCTGCAAATTGTGTTCTTTCATATCCAACCCAATGGATATGGTTTGTGATGAGGAATGGTTTCAATATTAAGTTTCTTGTCTAAGTATTTAGATATAAAATTGGCCTGAGACCCACTATCAAGTAGTGTGTCGATTTTTGTATGTTTTGAAATAACCCTCACATGAAATAATTCAATCCTTGTTTCTTCATTTGGAGTACTAGTGTGAAAATTTGATGAACTAGTGCTAGAAATGGATTCTTTTCCTTTCATACCCATGGCTATAATTTTAGTTTCATCACCTCAGTTAGATCCCAAATCCTATTGAGTGGTTGAAGTTGTTTTTTGTTTTCCCTTATTGTTGAATTTCTCGAGCCCCATCTTTGGATGAAGCTTCTAACAATGGTATTCATCGTGACCTTCTTTGGAAAAAAAAATTGCATGTCATTTTATCTCTTTCCTTCTTAATGGATGTATTTTTCTTTCCCTTTCCTTTGAAACCCTTTCCTTTCTCTCAACCCTTAAATGGATTCTTTTTAAGGTTTTTCCCTCTTGCCTCAACGTGAGTGATTTTCACACAAACCTCATCTAGACTAGTGAGATTGAACACAAGGATATTATTCCTTAGGTAGCTATGTAAACCCCCTATATACTTCAACAACATGCCTTGTGAATGCAAATCAACACCTAACATAAGAGTTATTTTTATAAATACTTGGGTGTAATATTGCACACTTTGACCTTTAAGTTATTTAAATTTTTTCCAATTAAAGATGGCTTTTGCATACATGCTAGAGCGTAAAATTGTCATATATTTGCAGTAATGAAATTAGACCAAGAGAGTGAGATATTACCATGTTTTTGATCTCATCTTGTGTCTTGGCTTCCCACCATACTAGTGATGCACCCTCCAATCTCAAGGAAGCTAGTTGAATATTTGTATCATCATCTTGAAGTTTTTAAATTCTGCAGTATACCTCCAACTGACGAACCCAATTGTCAAGATTTTTTTCATTCACTTCACCATTATACATAAGCAACTCAAATTTAATATCAAGTTCTAACAAGGGTTGTTTACCAATTCCTTTTGAGGTAGGTTGATGAGTATGAGTAAGGGTTGTAGTAGAGGAAGAGGATGAAGATGAAGGTGAAGACGGTGATGAGGATGATGGTGGAGTAGATGGTGGCTTATTACCATTTCCGTTACCTCCTCCTCCTAGAGAACCCTCTCCTCTTGGATGCCTGGAGATTTCACCCTGCAACCTTGTGTTCTTATCTTCATAGAGGACCTTCACCATCTCTGTCATGTCAATGATAGCCTTCCTAAAAGGCTTCTTATCCTCAGGGAAAATTTTAGGGGCTAATATTCATAGGTGGGCTAATTTTCCATGCTTTTCCCAAAAATAAAATTTGCCAATTTCCATTTTTTCTAAAAATTATTCACCCAAATTTTATAGTACAAAATTATTTTACCTTAAAAGTCGCCAATATTTTATATATACTAATATAAAATCATTATAAATATAAATTTTTATGAAAAAATATCACCAAAATTTTTACAATTTACATATTAGGGACTCGTAAGATTCACCAAGGTTTCTAAACTTTAAGATAAACTTCCATCCTTAAAATTTTCCCCGAAGTCATCCTGTGACATGTTATCATTTCCTCCTTCATGAGACATGCTTACTGAAGCTTATACTGCAATTGGAGGTGAATCTTGTGGTGGAGATTGCTCCAACTAGAGAACCTGCACCCACAAGCTTGCCTTCTCCTCTCTTGAGCTCCAACCTTGTAAGCATTTAAACACTTGCAAAAAAAAATTAAATCATCCTTTCAAAAGTAAACCTAGTGCTCCAATACCAATTTGATATGAATGGGAATATTAGTGTTTGTTGTGCTATGATCCAATTCAGAATTTAAATAAAATGTTGGAGGATGATGAGGTTAATTGAAAGTTTAACATGAGATTTTATGTGTTTTTATGTGAATTTCATGAGAAAATTAACATAAAAAAACATTTAACAATAACATCTAATAGACATGAACATCACCATAAATAGTAACAGAACAACACATGATGAATGAGTTCACCCCGCTTAGGCTATGACTCCTTGGTCCAGCTTCTAATGGCTTGCCCCTCTTCTATTATGCTCAAAAGGGTCATTAGATGTGTTTACAACGCTCAAACAACTTTGAAACATGTTCCATCAGCTCCAAAATGCCCAAAAGTGCATGTGTAGCCTCTTTCTGCATCGAATTTGGCCAAAAATTGACTTAATTATGACTTACCCAAGTTTCTGCACTCTTCGCTCCACATTTTCCCAAAAATTTGGCACCATCCTACAAATCAGCCCAGAATCCAACTAACTAAGCACCAATTTCACCAAAAACTAGGCGAATTTGTCGGAGCACTTAAATTCCAAATAACGATTATAAATCGGATTTCAAACCATATGAATTATGGTTTTAATAAAAAAAAATTTAGATAAAACCCACGCAATTGAGGTAACTGCTAGACTTAGCATTGACTATGGGCACATTGGTGGAGTTTAGAATTTATTGTCACAATTAATGGGTGCAGCTTGTGAGGCCACGTCGTGAGCGGCGTTTATCGTTTAAAGTTACAGGTGGCGGGGAAGCGCGTCTGGGGCTAGCCTCTTGCCCATGGTCTCCCCTTTGGTGGTGACCAGGCCTGGTGCTAGACCCTAGCCCCCTCCCCCCAATGAACATTGTATATGTAAACAAAATTATATGGAAATCATAGCATAGTAAGAACTACATGCATTGATGTGATGGTATATCTTGGTGATTAGTACTTGGAGTTTGCAGGTTTGACCCCTTCTGCTGCTGCTCAGACTTGACCCAAAATTTTCTGGCCTCCCATTTTACCACGTGGAAGCCTCTAGTTGGGCCATGTGGCAACATGTGGTTGGCCACATGCCCAACCAGTCACAAACTCACCACAATCAACTAATACCAATGTGCCAATTGGAACAAAATGATTCAATGAAGAAATTTCGTTGACCGAGTTAACCTACCACTGTCATGCTCAATTAACAGTACAGACTGCTGACTGGGCTTTCCCTATATTGATTTTTTCAAAAATTTTCATGTTTGAAAAAGTGGACAGAACACATTTCTGGGAGCATATAGTGTCAATTTTCCACGAAAACAGTTTCGCCGAATTCCGAAAGATGAGATCTACAAATTCAATTAGGTTCAACACCATTCTGACAACTTTCATTTTTTAGCATAATTTTGAGCTCCTGATCAACTCCAAAAACCTAAGATTTTGGTTTGGACCCATGATGATTATAGACCACCAATCTCAAAATCACTTTTAGTTTGAACCATCAGATTTTCTTTACAACCCTGTTGCCACACAATTATTAAATTTGACCCTAAGTTGAGTTCAACCCTACAACTTGGAAATCCCAAAAATTAATCATCTTTTTGAAAATTCTGGGGACACATTCATCATGAATTTGGTAAAAAACTGGGATTCCTACTCCATTTAAATTTTTTTCATTATCTCAATGTAGAGAAAAACATTACATGAGTGAATTTCCTCAATTTTCATTGGTCTCATGCCCATACAGGTCTATTGTTGAAAATCATACTTTGATACCACTAAATAACATACCAAATAACCTTTTTGTGCAACCTTACAACCAATTCAAATTACACATAAAATTGATGCCATTTAAAACCTAGAAATGTGTGTAACATAACATGCATATGCATGTGCATATAACATTATTTTTAAAATTGTGAATGCAAATCATTTAACATCCATAGCGACATTTAATACATGGAACACAAATTGAACACAACATTTACACACTAATAAACATAGTATTCAAATCACTTATCTTTATAATCATCTACATGACTAGTTGTAGATTTAAAAAACTCCACCCAACCATAAACTCTTTTACTCCAGCTATATTAGCTACAAGTTACCCTTAAGCTAGTGTTATGAGTTCAAAGGATGGATAGGATATTATGGGTGTCCAAAATCCACTCACACAATTTAATACCTAGTAAAAGCATAGTGGTGCAACTCCTACAAAATTACAACCATATAGCTATAGATTCCACATTACTTAACACAACCCAAGTGATTAGATTTAGTTATTTACAATGTAGTCCCTTACAAAATATCCATCCCCTTGAAGGCTGCAACACAAAACCAGTTAGTAATTTCTGAGTTTGGGGTTCTAGGAAATTGAGATGTTATAAGAGTGCTCACTTCAAAACTTACACAATTTCTTGATTAATTGTCGACAAGGACTCCTCACAAGCATTCCAACGCAATCCTAAACATAGAATTTAGCTCTAAATAATGCTTTTCAACATAGTTTATGGTCGCAACATCTTGTAGCACCCATGAACTCTACAATTCATAACCTTTCCTTTTTGTAAAAAGGCATGTTCCCTTACTAAAATTTCCTCTCCTTTTTCCACATGCTAGCTTGACTCTCACTCTTCCTAAGTATGATTTTACTTAGCTCAATGTGTTATCATAAATTAGTGAGAAGACTCTCTCACTCACCTCTTACAAGAGTGTGCTTACTCCCATGCTTAAATAACTACCTAAGATGACTCTTCTACCAACCTCACTCATCCATTTAATGATTGGTCTTTAATAATTAAATTGGGGATTATATGGTAATGACAAATAGTTTAGGAAAAATGGCAATGGAATATAGGCATGTGGAGCTTCCTCTTAGATCCCTCTTTCAACCCCCTCTTCTGTGTAATAATAGTCCTCTATGCCCTTATTCTCTTACAACCAAACAAATATATTTTAATTAAATCAAAGTATGTATACATTACAATACAGGGATCTCTAGTCTTAGATCAACACAGACTCTTTATCCCATACATAATTTCTCACCAAAATAAATAACATATAGATAATAAAATTGCAATTTGTAAGGATTAAAACTGAAATGTTATAGTTAAGGAAAGTAACATGCCCAACACAATGATGGAAATGATACAATCTCTATCTTGAATGGACCTAATGGCACCATCGTATGCCCAATCATCACAACCATTCAACATTAGCCAGGTCCCAATATAGGATTTAATTAGGAAACATTTAACTTTTAGAAATATTTTAGGCATAGCATACTACAAGTTAGGAGGGATGTCACAAATCTACAAATAGATTCAACTTGATAACATGCTTGAAGAGGCATGTAACCTACGGTGGGAAGGGTTAGCACTAGAAAATTATGTTAAAGTAGTCCACAATTGACTCATTCGAATGTGATAAAATTTTAAAGAGGATGATTCAAATATTTATGAACTACCATAAGACACCCCTTCCAAAGAGATAATAACTCAACTACAATAAATAGTCCACTAGGTAAAGAAGGGGAAATAAAAACTCAAAGAAGCTTGGGACACTAGAATATTAGTTGAGGAGTAGAATATGGCCTAATTACTAAAAATTTTGGAGCTTACACCCCAATTAGTAAGACAAATGAAGCCAAAGATTAATATTGTGGTTGATCAATGTAATGTGATTCTTATTATTACCTAGAATTGGGTGAAAATAATGAAGAAAAGGGAGCAAAAATCATGAGAAACACAATATAGGATCAACCAATTGTGACTAGAGATTGAACAACTAATAAACAATTATTTAAGGTGAAAATCTAATGGAAATAAAGAAAATAGATGATGGAGTATACCAATTTTTCTATTTCATACAAGAGAGCTAGACCAACTATGTGAGATGTACATATTGTATTGTAACAATGCAAAGATAATATATTAAAAAATATTTCTAGTTTTCCCCATTTAGGTTTCTAGGTTAAAATATTCGTGTTAATGTGTGTGTGGCATTGCATCTTTCGTTTTTCATTAAGAATATGTTAGCAACAAGTAATTTTATAGGGTTAAAACCTACATATAATGCTTTATATCAACCATGTAATTTCATAGAAACAAAGTGGTCATCAATGTAGTATTAGGGAATTTCGAGGTCAAAAATGGGTCTTAAAATGAAAAATGTACTAAAAAAATCAACTTTAAAAGAACTAATAGGTTCATTATGATGATGTCATCCATAGGGGTAAATATTTTTGGAGAGAGAAGAAGTAAACTACTTTTTTGAATGATGTTTTCAACTTATCTCCTTATAGGTTTACTCAAATTTCAAGTGTGTACAATCATTGGATGTCGATTTCGTTTTTTCATCCAAGAGTACCCACTATGCATACTTTTGAGTAGATCCACACTAAGAAAAAATTAAAATACATGAAAAACATATTAGTGTGGATCTACTCAAAAGTATGCATAATGGGTACTCTAAGATGCATAATAAAATTTTACATCCAACGATAAAACCCTAACAACCATGATATCTTCATAATAAAATATAAAAAAAAGAGACAGAATCTTAAACCTCAAGTTGATATTTTTCCTAAATATCATCCCTAATTTATGTGTGTATATGTAATGAATATACTATCAAATATAGAAGATTTGGTTGTTCAGAAAACTTATTAAATCAAGAATTTTGATTTGTATAATTCAATGTGTTATTTGTTAATATTAGGTTAATTATTTTTTAAAAAGTTAATATTTTAATTTTTTTATCGTAATGATTTATTTTTAATGTTAGTTTTGTATTGTTATTTAAACAAAATAATAATAATCGTGTAGTTATTGGTTTATCACCGGAAAACTAGACGAAGTAGCATAAGGTATAGTGTCTTCCACAAAATTATCAAATAAATTATGATAGAAGAAGCATATAAAGCATATAGTCTAAGAATGTAAATAAATGTATTATAAGGAGGTTGGATGCCTACTTTGATAATTACAAGCAAAAATAGATATTTTGACCATTTATTCTAGGGAAGAAGTTGCCTTCTAGGTTGAAGGTTTAACCTCCTCTTCATCATTGTCTAGAAATATTCTAGGTCTACTAGATTCTTAGCAAGATTGGTCACCTTATGATTTAGCTTTGTCACATACAACTTCAAAGCATCTATACAAAGAAAATTTTTTGTTGTGTTTCACTTCTCTTTACCAATACATTTCCCATGATAGTTTTGATTTTTCGGTAGAAGTCAATAGTCTACATATATTATTATCTCGAGCAAGTGTTTCCCAAAAATGGAATCCACTCCCCTATATTTTCTTCTACCTCTATGTTTCACAAGGAGAGTATTTTCACTCTTCATTTTTTTTCATATCAATTTGTAGTAGCCCTAGAGGTGTGCTCCTAGTAGGGTACAACAAAGGACTCTACATGGGCCTAAGCTTTAGGGCAAGATGAGACTCCTTAGCCATGGTTTTTTCAATATCCATGTGAGGTTCTTAGATGCAATAAGTGGTGTATTGGAATGAGGGTTCAATGGAAGCATATAGTGTGCATAGGGAAATAAATGCACAAAGAAAAAAAGAAAAAAAATTAGAGACCACCAATTAGGGAGGAAAACTGAGGTGGTTCGGGATATTTAATCCTTAAGGATACCTTGAAAAATGAAGCGAAAAATAAAGGAAGACATACTACAAGGGGATGAAAAAAAGAAATTGAAGTGGAAAGGAAGCCAAATGAAGTGAGTCTTAAAATGACCATACAGAGAAGTAGAAAGGAACATAAAGATTGAGAGATACAATAGAAACTAGTTACTGAAAATAAGAAGAGATACAATAGAAACTTACCCAAAATATGAAGAGAAATTGTATTTGCCAAACATGCTTGGTTTTTTATGCCAATACACCATTGTTTTGAGACCACTGCGATCATTGCACAACAAGATGTATGAGTCAAATTGTAATTACGAGTGTGAGTTGAGATTAACATCAATGAATGCCTTTGTAAAAATTAAGATGATGGGCTTTAATGCCCTTCATATCATCAACCATAAGGTAAGCACAATCTCTTACATGGCATTCGTTCATAATAGTGACATGTTGAGAAGAATGAATATGGCATAAAGAGTTCAAAACAACCACCTTTTACATACTCTTGAATTATTAATTATTATTTTAATTTTGAAATTATTATAAAATGAGATATACAACATTTTTTGGGTTTAAAATAATTATTAACTTTCATCAAAATTAATAATAACATTTATATTACTTTTTATATAGCATTATAATTATATAATAAAAATTATTATAACAACATGATTATTAATTTTCACAAAGGTTAATGATAATTTTTATATTATTTTTCATATCATTTTAATTATATAGGGTTTCATTACTTAATGCATGAATGCTATCGCTGCAATTGGTATAAAGCTTATTATTTCACTGGTATTTTATCAACACCCATCTTCGAAAACTTAGTGTATTTTATCAATGATATTCTATTTTACTCATGATTAAAAGTGATCCCTAACAAATATAAATAATCTTACATCCACATTTTTATTTCCCTGCGCATATTTTTTTTATATATGGTTGTTTTTAATGTTTAGTAGTGTAAGGACCTCTACACAACCACACCTCCTCCTATTCAGCTGGCTATAGTCGAAGGTTGGTTTTCTGTTATTACCTTTTTCAGAACTAAAAATACCTGGTATATATAATGTACTAGTATATATATAGAGAGAGAGAATTAGTAAATCCAGAAATAGGTATCATGGGTGTCACAACGCCATTGAAGTGGCCGATTATTATTAGGTATCATCAATTTGATGCGCGTCGTAGCAGATTGCAATGCAAGGCAACTAGAACTCGATCATGACCCCTCAGCCTCGTGGCTTCTCAATGCAACTCTTTGCATACTTTCCGACCTTCTGCACTCCCGCACACCTCCTCTGCGCTCCAAGATTAATAGAATAGACGAGAAAGTAGGTGGTGTAGTGGGTGCCAGAGTTATGATGCAGTACATGAAGGTGGGAGGGTAGTTTCAAAAATTACTCCTAGTGAAGGACGATTTCAAGAGATATGGGCGATCAAAAGTCTTTACAAACTACGCGCCATAGACTAATGTTGAAGACGAAGAAGCTAGCTCTGAAAACTAGGGCAGTTTAGACAACACCGATTTCTCCAATGATGATGTTCCCGATCATCATTTTAGTTAAAACTATGGCGCTGACTGTAATGCGGGCATTCAGAACTTCAAGAGCTACGCAGACAAGTACTGATCCAACGCCATAAATAATGACTTTGTCAACGGCATCTTGAGTGTGGCTTCTAGTGTAGCGAATATTTTGGGGCTATATCATGGAAGAGTTTGCAGTGGGGATATTGGGGGCGAAGGTGGAGGTGTTGAGCACGGAATGGATAGGAGGGAATGGAGTGTGGGTCATGCAGCATTTGTGGCGTTGGGACATAAGCCAGGCCAGATCGAGGTTTGCCACTGGATTTTCGAAAATGATCTAATCTTCATCTGGTGATCGCTGCATCATAAGAAGGATCATGTGGCAATCTTCCCTTTCCTGCGTTAATTTTATGGAATCTTGCGATGAAAATTTATAATTTTTCAATGAAACTATGTAAAAAAAAAATCCAATTTTTCAATAAAAGTATGCGATTTTAAAAATTTTGACGTTATCAATTGTAAATGGATTTTGAAAAGAATTGAGACGCTGAAAAGTAAAATGGAGCAGAGAATTGCTCTTCACAATATTACGAATAGATTAAATAAGATTACATTGGAGACATCAGTAATAAATAACTGTAGTGTAACTCGACTAAACTGGAGTAACTAGAAACTGAACTAAGACATTTGTACACTGACGGTTTCGACACCTAACAAGTGGTTGATATTACATTCTTTAACACTCCCCTTTAATTTCAACCACATAAAAAATTTAATTAAGATAACTCCTAGTATATGTCTCAGCGAGGCTTACAATTTTAAAAAAAATAACTTCAATTAGATTTGGTTTTCTTCTACTCTTCTTTCAAATTTTGTAGCCTCTAAATTGTTTCAGATTTTTCGCTTTGCTGTATCCTTCAAACTTCAGTTTCTTGATTTGGTGATGCAGGTTTTTACTGTTCCAGGTTGTCTAAGCATGTCCTGGACTTCTTCAAGAAATGTGGGATGCTGCCACATATGGTCTTCTGTAGTGCACTTATCATCATCAATGTGCTGCAACATAAGATTAGAATAATATCTTATCTCTTCATAACTCCAATACTTAAAAATTTCATTGACATGTTCATCATGCATGTCATCTTCAACATTCATATCTATAGCTTCTGTGTAGACCTCAACTAGACATGGTGTTGCAAGCCATGTTTCACGAAAATTTAACTCTTATTCATAATCAATCTGTGTACCTCCACATTGGAAATCAATGTTAGAATAATTTTTTTTCTTTTAGAATGACATTGGTTCTAGTCTTTTTTCTCTACAATGAGAGCTTTCTGTTGTTGTGTTTCCTTTTCTATCTCTGCCTCTTTCTCTGTTTCTTCTTTCCCTTTGCGGACTTCTTTCTTTGCTTCTGTCTCTGCTTCTTTCTCTGTTTTTTCCTTCTACTCTGCAATGAGAGCTTTCTACTCTACAATGAGAGTTTTGAAGTTTTCTTTGGTTGTGCTTCATTTTCTTATTTTGCCTCTTCCTTCTCTGCTTCTGCTTCTATCTTTGTTTCTGCTTTCTCTTTGCAAACTGTCTTTATCTCTATTTTTTTCTCTGTTATTTCTTCACTAACTTGTGCTGCTACAAACAAGTTGTCTTCCACTAACTGAAGTGGGATAATCTCACCAAATAGCACCATGTCTATATCATATTTTTGTTGCATCATCTGCAACCAGTTATCATTAGCCAAAAATTCATTATCAAAGTTTACATCAACCATCAAATTTTCATCAGCAAGCTGTGTTGCTGGAATCAACAAGTCATCAGCAGCAAACTCTATTGCTGGAATCATCAAGTCTTCATCACCAAGTTGTGTTGCTGGAATCATCAAATTTTCTTAAGCAAGCTTTGTTGCTGTATTTACCATTTCATCTGCAGCAAGCTCTGTTGTTGGATTCATCATATCTTCGTCAGCAAGCTCCGTTGCTGGAATCATGAAAACATCGTCAACAATCCATGTTGCTGGTATCATAAAATCTTCGTTAGCAAACTCTATTGCTGGATTCTCTTCATCCACTTGTGGCTGTGCTCAGTGGGGTTCACAAGAATCTTTGTGCTCTCTCTCTACTTCTTTTGACTCTTCATCTGGTTGTAGATCTGCTGCTACAAATCCACATTCATCTTTAACTTTAATGCTCCCCTGTGCACCAAAACATCTCTCAAGGGTATCCCATGCCTCCGTAGCTGTCTTGGCATCGGAAATCAAGGGAAGTATACTTTCATCAACTGATTCTTTTATGCATCTTAATGCATAGACACCTTTTTGCCTTCTTATTTCTAGATCTAAAAAGATCTTGAACATTTTCTATTTCTGCTTTAGCGTCTTGGCTTTTCCCATGACCTCGTTGTTTGGCTTCCACAAACATACGAGTCTACATATGCATAAAATACCTTGCTTGTAAAAATTTCATTTCCTCAAAAAATATCTTTCTACAGATTCACTTTCACAAGGCTCTCACAATGCTCCTTTTAAATTTGCATTGAAAAAAAGTCTCCTTTTAAACTTTCCCTTTCACTTTCTCAGATCACAACTTTAAGTTTTTTTTTTTTTTTTAAACTCCAAAAAAAATTCTTCTCTCCTTTCACATGCTTTTAAAATCCTTTCACATATGCTTTTTAAAAAAAAAAATCATGCCAAAAAGAATTAAAATCCCTTTTTTAAAAATAGACTTCTTCCCTTTTAACTTTTCAAAAACTTTTCCATTGAAACACTTTTCTCTTACGAACACCTTTTTCCTTTCATAAAGCCTTGCAAATTTCCTTTCATAATTTTTTTTTTTTTTTTTTAACTTAAAAAAAATTCTTTTATCGGGCTTTCTCCTTTTTTGAATACCTTAACATAAAACCTTTAAAAATTCACGTTGAATGCCTTTTTTTAAGTCACATTCAACTCCATTGAATACATACCAGCATGTATTTAACCTCTTTAAAAACCTTTGAATGCATTTGACCTTCATTGATATTCGGAAATCATATTAAAAAAATTTAACGCATTTTCTCCGTGACGGATTTGGATTTCTGGAAACATTACCTTAACGTATTCGCTCCAGACCGATTGATACATAGTTGCTCCACAGCTTCACGCATATGCTCCTTTAAAAATATTTGAGTGCGTTGACCTTAAAAAAATTTAACGCAGATGCTCCTTTGTTTTGCAGACTGGCGCAGTGTCGATACTAAACAACCGCGACTAAATAAAAATAAAACGAGTTAAAAAACTGGCGCCGATATGGCTTGTGTTCTCGCGCCAATCCCTTCTTTTGACGTGTTGGAGCGAATATTAGCCTAACAGTCGCGCCAACCAAAAAAAAATTCTTGGCTTTCTTTGAACAACCTTTCTGCAATTCGTAGGAGGCTTTTTCTTCAAAAATTTTGCTGCTCTTCAATGAGTCTTATGCAAGCTCGTTTCTCCTCTCTACTGCTCCTTCTTGGCTCTGTTTCTGCTCTCCAGGGAGCCTTATGCAAGCTAGCTCCGATACCATGAAAAGAATTGAGAAGTTGAGAAGTAAAATGGAGCAGAGAATTTCGCTTCACAATATTATGAATAGATTAAATAAGATTACATTGGAGACATCAGTAATAAATAACTGTAGTGTAACTTAACTAAACTGCAGTGACTAGAAACTGAACTAAGACACTTGTACTGACGGTTTAGACACCTAACAGGTGGTTGGGATTACATTCTTTAACATATTTTAAGTTATAAATTCATTTGAAACATATCCATATTATAATTTCATTTCCAACTATCCATCTAAAATGCTAACAAAAGTTCATTTACCAAAGTTCTTGCGATAGCAAAAGTAATTAGATCTGTTTGCTAACCTATTCCTTTCCCAAATGAATACAAATGATATAATGTAAATATGTATGAATCAAATATTCTTGTGTAATTATATGCTTGCTTGGGATGTGAATTTCTCTCTCTCTCTCTCTCTCTCTCTCTCTCTCTCTATATATATATATATATATATATATATATATACTTTATTACAATTGCTTTATTATTAATATTTTAATTATATTAATGAATTTGTTTCTAATTTCAGTAATGTTAATTATTTAAATTAAATTTATTTCAAAGCTGGGGATTAAATTTTTTAAGAAATTTTTTTTGGTAAGAATCAAAGAGATTTGTATTTCAATAAATTTCGACTTTATATTTACTTATTGTGAATAAGAATTAAATATTTATTTATTTTTATTAATTATTTTTAATTAATTTAGAGGTGCAAACCAATGTTATGTTTGTTGGACATGATGTTGTAAAGGAATAAATCCAATGTTATGTTTGTTGAACATGATGTTGTAAAGGAATAAATCCCCTCTATAAGGTGTATCATATAAAATGATTTATATTATATGTGATTGGTTGCAATATTTGTATACCTTAACCATTGACTAGATCTTATTAATTTTTGACGCAAGTGTTAGGCTATAATGAAAAGAGATATGCTATGACTTAAAGTAAAACTAATGAGCATAGAATGATAAAAAAACACATTTTTTACATGACCCAATGATCACATAAATAATGAAAGAAATTTTACTAAATTAGACCACCAAAACATCATGCTAATCCCCCAAAAGCCAAACAATAAAGATAGGAGAAACCATAAACCATTCTAGAAATCAAGTGCAATTTGAGGGAAGAATTTTCCATAATTTTTAATGGGGCCCCTTCATTTTAGCTTAAATGTAGGGGAGCTATTGACACACACACACACA
The DNA here is from genome assembly GCA_034641835.2 of Pinus albicaulis. Lineage (NCBI taxonomy): Eukaryota > Viridiplantae > Streptophyta > Pinopsida > Pinales > Pinaceae > Pinus > Pinus albicaulis. Next base: position 316,909,065 of record CM076574.1, on the reverse strand, counting down.
CACACACACACACATATAATGCAAGTTTTTTATTTCCCGACATTCATGCACATGAGGAGGTACATGTGGAGGACGTGTTGCATTTATGTCTTAAAATGTTGGCCCTCAACATTACATTGCTCCAACATTGTTAACAGTGGAATCATGTTCCTTTTGTGGGTAGTCCCCAATTCTCTCAAGGTCAAGTTAGGGAAAGAGATACTCATAGGTCAACCAGCTTGCTTCAGTTTGGCTCACTTTCTTTAGTTCACAAGTGTTGAACAATATCCAAGCTTTAGTAAATAACTCGAGGGTCTAATTTTGATGTTTTCGTGCCGAAGTAACATATATTTCTTAATTGTACTGATACACTTTTAGATTTGTTGTTGGTTCATGTCATGCCAAAAACGTAAGGCAATTTTTTAGGCATCCTTTGGAATGAGGATTGACTTAGCCAATTGTGAGCTTAGACGTCAATAGTGGTGACTTAATCGACAAACAAAGAAGAAACAAGTTTTTGATTACAAGTTTTATTGGAATGGTCGTTGGTGACATCGATAAAGAGTTGTGGTGTCATCTATGAGTGGCTGAGTGGAATGTGTTGCATGATATTGTGAAGCTAGTAAAGTAAAAGACAGATGTACATGTCAAGGAAAAAATATTAACCCTAATAGATAGATGGAAAGAAGCATTTAGTAGATTATGTGGAAGATATTCTCAACACTATGCTTCTTACCATGGGTTGGAATTTCGTAGCAAAGCACATCTATAATTGCTTCCAGTCATGGTCAAATAAATAGGCTGAATTGGCTTTTTTTATAAGGTAAACTTTAGTAAGGGAGATAATCTTGAAATGATGACACCATTGCATTTGTTGAACTGAGCAACCCCAAATATGTATTATCATGTGATCTAGTTGTTAAGGATGTTAACATTCTTTTACACCATGAAAAAATATACAAATGTAGAAGTCTTACATCATGCCAAGGTTTCTATTAGGAGGAAAATGTTGCTGCTTTGAAGACAGAAATGTATTGTACAGTATGAATGTTGGTATTGATTCTGAATAGGGTGCATTTACAATTACACATTGTATTAGTGGTTATAGTAAAAAAATTATTTGGTCTATGGTAATGAGCAACATATACTTATGTTGCTTGTGCATGTATAAAATTTGAACTACTAGAAATATGTGTTTAACATTTAAGGAATTAGCCCCATGCAATATGTGTAGAAATTTTAATGAACATACTAGCAATATTGTCTATAAGAGTTTTTTTTATCTTTAGTCATTCTCGCTCTTCTCTATATCGTTTACACATTTTAAAGAAATTTTCCACACCATTAATATAGGATTATATAATATTTTGAAGATATAGCAATGAAAAAACACCTTTGAAACAACTCAGTTACCTATGAATACATCAAAGGCCCCATGTCCCACTAATACAGATTGGGGATGTCTAATGGATAATTGATAACAAAAAGTGTTTTTTCGAAGGGAAAAAAACAATGGGTCATGAAAGACTATTTGTTACGTATATATGGATTCTCCGACTAATACAAAGCTACCATGCCCATATTGTGTGGCATGTTCTAACCAACAAAAAACACATAATGAAACAATAACTTGTCTTCATTCACAACAACTTGCACTGATGATGGATTTTATGATACAAGGAACTTGATTGGATGTGTATTGTAATCATGAAATTTTTTAGTTGGGTTAGTGGTAGGTCCAAGCAATGTGAAACGTTGGAAACATACATATAGTTTCCCAGAACTAAATTCCATAAAAACAAAAACTCCTCAAATGAAAAATCAGTTTAAAGTCATATGAGAAACTTGGGTTAAATATCTCTACTAGTTTTAGAAAGTAGATTGTTAACTCTTTTTAAAAGATATAGGTTCATTGGATATTCGATGAACCTTCCGAGAAACATTTTTCAACTATCTGATGAACCTTCTGACAAACATCCATTAGAAAATTCAAAAATATACGACAAACCTTGTGACAACATTCGTCGAATATCCAACGAACTTCGTGACAAAAATTCGTTGGATATTTGAAAACCATTCCAATAAATCTTTGTTGGATATCTGACTAACCTTTCAACTCATTTTTGATGAATAGTTTGAAAAACATTAATTAGACATTTGACAAACATTCATGAGACATTCATTGAATTTCCAATGAACAATCTGAAAAATGTTCGTCAGATATATAACACTTATTCCGACAAAATTTTGTTGAAAATTTGACAGAAAGATTCACTAATGAAAACTTCAAGCCACATTTCATCGGATATTTGGCGATTAACATATGATGAAGTAGTGTTGAATATATGTTGAATTTTTTTTCAACAAATTATCTGATAAAATTTGACGATGAAATAGGGAGCCCATATTTCATCAGAGTAACTACGTAATTTTGTCTCAAAATTGATGAATTTCCATTGGATTTTAGTGCACATGTACTAGTTATTGTTCTCTAAGAGCAGTTTTCTGAGTAGGGACTTAATTTTCCAAAATATTTCAATAGTGTAAAGGAATTGGTTTTAGCATCTCGAAGTGTGCCTTGGATCGAGGGCTTGTTCTACCACTAAAGCTAGTACATCCACATCCAAGAATGCATCTCTATCTGCATGGACTTCCGTAGTTGCATTCACAATTTCATGTTGAATTTTAGTAATATTTTGTGTGTGATAATGCATGGATGTATTCAAAATACCATAGAGAGCAGATTATACATACAAGACCACACTATAACCACCAAACATTAACAATGAACCAACATTCAAAATGATTGTATAAATAAGTAGAATTGAGTATGAGAATCCATAATACCTACTTAAAATTATTTGGAGGGATATACCTATGTCGGATCATGGACTCCACTTATCTCCCCTATTCTAGTCGATGAAGGTCTAGATCCCTTTAGATATACATCACCATTCAACATGAGAAATCCATTACAACGTCTCTGTCACCTTGTGCATTCAAGCCCAATATTCACCCAGGATAATGGCAGAGAACCAAAAGATGGGATTTTCAGGGGAGGCGAAGTTAGGAGGACCTGGTCTTGCCCTCCTATGGACTACATCAAAAAAAATTTAATAGTAGAAATTGGTTACATGGGCAAATCAAGCAGAAAATAGGAGGAATAAACTAATCATAATTGAAATGGCCTTATTCGTGCTTGCCTTAGAAATATCTCTATTTTCTTTGAGAAAATTCTCCCAATTGTTAAACCATAGCAATAAATGTTATTTGTTGTATGCCATGGTGTGGTGGATCATCAAATTGAAGGGACACTCACGAAAAGTGTGCGAAGGTTTTAGCCTTGTACAGATAATACCTAAAAACAAATTGAACTTAATATATATATATATATATATATATATATATATATATATATATATATATATATATATATATATATATATATATATATATATATATATATATTTATATAATGGCAAAAATAGAAAATGCAAATATATAATTTGAACCCAAAAATGAGAAAACCATATTGATTTTTCATTATATTCCTTTCAATGTTATAATACATTATAAACATGTAAAATTATTCATAAACTCCCAATCCATTAACCCTAGATTAGAATATAACCATGATGGGGTCCTTGGATGCAACGACTCACCTTCTTGACCTTGTTCTTCATAATTCTCTTCGTTATTATTTTGTTCTTACTCTTCTTCTGGGTTGTTCATTGGTTGTAGCTAGGTTCAAGGAAATGCTTAATTTATTCTTACATCAATACATTCAACAACCTTATGTGTCCTTTTTTTGTTACATATGTATCCCTTTCTTTTATATGCATATCTAAGGAAAACTTCTTCCTTAGTTGTGGAATTAATTTTCCCTAAATTATCTTCATTTATCTTAATATAAAATTTTCTTCCAAATACTGTGAAGTGTTTTATAGTGGTCGGTCTACTTTTCGATAGTTAAAAAGGTGTTTTGGTATCATTTACCCTTATTTGTGCCTTGTTCAAGATATAAAATATTGTGTAAACCTCTTCTTCCCAAAATATCTTTGGTAATTAAGATCATTGAGCATGGTTATGGCCATTTATTGCACTATTCAATATTTTCATTTAGCCACTCCATTCTGTTATGAATTCCTTACAATAGCTAGTTTTCTTTGAATTCCATGGTTTTTATAAAAAATGTTGAATTCACTAGAAGTAAACTCACCTCTTCTATTAGTTCTCGGGAATTTGTTTTTTAGATCAGTTTTATCTTCAACTAAAGCCTTGAAATCTTTGAATTTCTCAAAAGCCTCTTTTTTTTCTATAAGAAAGGAAACCCATGTCATTCTTGTATAATCAATATGAAAAACATAAAATAACTCTCACCTTTCAATGTTTGATTCTTGGCTAGTCCACAAATTTCTGTATGGATGAGTTCCAAAGACTTGGATGTAGAGTACTCTTCTTCTTTGAAGAAGACCCTCGTTTTTTTTCCATGTTGACATTCCTTGCATAGGGATATATCTGGTTTTGATATATTTTACATGTATTTCACGAATTTTGTTTTTCTAATCTTTACCAAATTATCAAGATTGATATGTCCTAAATTTGTGTGCCATAACCAACTCTCGTCTACCTTTCCCATACAATATTTTTCTCTTTCTAATCCATCAAGAATGTACGCATTTATTAAAGTTTTATTAGCCTTTGTCACTAGCTTTCATGTATCAAAATTTTTAATTTCACTGTTTTTGGAATTGAAGGTGAGATCATATTCTTGAGAACACATCTGACTGACACTCAAGATATTGTGTTCCACTCCATCCACATACAAAACATTTTGGACCTTAATTATTCCAGTATCTATGTTGATTTTTCCTTTCACAAATATTCTTGTATATGTATTATTACCAAGTATTATCTTACCTCCATCCTCTTCCTTTAGCTTAATGAATTTACTCTAATCTCCTAGCATGTGTCTTGAACATACACCATCAATATAATTTTTTTTCTTGTTGTTGGGCATATAACATAAGACCACATTTTTCCTACTTTTCTTATTTCTTTTTCCATATTGTCAAACGTTGACTTCTAAGGGTAAATTCTTCATTGCCTTGGTTTTGAGACCTATTTAGACTAATTTTACAATCTTGTGCTTTGTTCCCATAGTTGTTGCAAGTGTACCATTCAACATAATTCAATACAAGAGCAAAAGAATTACCTTTTCTAATACCACTTTAACATTCCTTTCCATTTGTCTATTAAATATACATTCATTGGAGTTCTAATTAATTTTTTTCTTCTATAGTATTTTTCTTGCATAGGCTCTATAATCAACAACTCTATGACCAAAATTATTACATGATTACTTGTATCCATAAAAGAAATTTTGGTGCTCGGATGTACATTTCCTGATCAAAGGAATAACTCTGCTAAATCTAATTTTCCAACTTTATTTAGCATAACGTTGTTGATTCAAATTTGCATCGATGCCTTTTATCATATTTGCATTGATACCATCTTCTCCTTTTTTCTGATTCCTCTGAATATCTCTTAGAATTTTATGAATAACTCAACCCTGTTTCTATGAAGGAAGATTAATGAATTTTTTTTTTCCTTTTAAATTATTATTGAGTGCATTACCATAGCTCATAGGTTCCTTGCATTATTTTTTTAACGTTGTTGAGGTTGAATGACCCTTGGTGTTCTTTGGAAACTCTTCATAACCATAGGTTGGTTTTGATTAAATGATATCTCTGACAGCTGAGGATATGGTCTAACGATTCAAGAACTTTTATTACCCTAAAATTTTGATTCAACTTATCTAAGACTTTTTCTATTTCCTTTCTTAAAGAGACAATATTTTCTTCCAACTTCTCAAAATGTGCTTCATTTACTTTCAACTATAATTTTTTTAGGAATCTCTTTTATTCTTTTAGTTTCTTCTAGTTCTTTCATCGTTATATTCTTGCAACTATTATTTTAATGGGTTGACCTTCTTCCTTAATTTTCTTATCTCATCTAGGGAACTTATAGGTTCTCCTTCAAATTCCACTTCCCCTTTAATCTCTTCTTCAAAATTTTGATCATCCATGGCTACGAACAAGATTTATCCTCTATCATTGCCAGACATGCATTCATCAAACAATGGAGATTTTCTTAAGGAATATCCCTTGAGGCTGGCCATGATCCCTTATGATCTACCTTCCAGTTGTTGAATGCTTCTTGAAGGAACCCGCTCTCGTACCAAATGGTGGAGATATAATTATACTAGGGGGGAAGTGAATCAGTTTAATGGTCAATATTAAAAAATAAAAACACTTCAAAGAATATATAATATCAATCACATCAACAACATTAAAATACACCATACATACATACATACATACATACATACATACATACATACATACATATATACATACATACATATATATATATATATATATATAACTTATTTTATTATCAAATGATTTTGTAGGAACTAACCTATTGTTACATTGATTTACTGGCACCAACCCCTAAAATATTTTACTAGCACCAATTAGATGGAGACACTAGTGTCCTAAGAAATATAGGAACCAACTTGAAAGTAGTTACTAGTACCAGCCAAAAGGAGACACTGCCCCATGAGAAATGCAATCACCAACCTAAGCTACATGTTAGATCCCTTTTTCATAACATTTTTAAACTCATATCCAAAAGATTTCTTGTTTATACAACTTTCTTATTTTATGATCTAATTTTTCTTTCCTTAAGGTATCCTCTTCTTCTACATATCACTCCCATCTATCTATCATCAACTATGTTTTATCCCCAATCCTCATATGTTGATACTCTGTTCTACACTTACAAGTTAGGATTGCTTGGAGGCCATATTTTTTTCTCATTCTTTACAATTCAACATTCAAACAACATTATTGTGTGTTAAACTTACACAATTTATAGTTTTAAACCACACCCAAATTGAATAGCTTCACACATCTTCCATAGAATTCATTTCTCAAACTTATTTTGCACTTTTCACAACAAAACCATCATAGATGATTTTGTATAGAAAAAACAATAAATTATCGATTTACCAAATATCACCCCACTTCAAAAATTCTCTGGATTATTTATATTACATTGGAACATGGAATCTTGGTAGGGCCGACATGCCATGGAAGATGATCTAGAAATTTTGAAATATTCATTTTATTTGTATTGCTAGAAATATGGTTCATATGAACTAGAGAAAACTTATTTCAATGGCTCCTTGTCTCCTTAGAGGCTTAACTTTAGTTCCACAAAACCATACGATATGACTCTAGTCAAACAAACATTCCACTAAATCCATATTTGAGTCCACTTGCATGCAACAATTTACTATATACTTGGATATTTTATTTGATCAGGTTGTTTTTATATCTAGCTCCAAGGGCTTCAATTCCATCCATAGGACCACCTAGTGGGACCACAACTTTAACATATAGTTCACCTATCCATTTCTATTGATATCTAGGCTTAAAATTTGATACTCTAGCTCGCACTCCACCTAGAGGCCTAAATATATGAATAACCTCTTACATGTGGAACCAAGACCAATTTTGGAACCTCAACCAATTCCTGTGGTTTTGATGTATCGGGATCAATCCCACTTTATACTGACAATACTGCATACACCCCTAGATGTCATATGCCTAGATAACTTGTTGCAATGTGGAATCATGTCACATGTGGAACGTTGACTAGTCTTCCTTTGTAGTTGAATTTGGATGCAGGTTTCAAGCTCATGTGCATGTTACCTGCACCCCTAGATAGCTATATTCCAAAATGACCGGGTACAGTCCCTCATTGGAAAAATTAAAGTAAAAATAAAAGTTTCGCCAAACCAATACCTAACACAAATCCTCACAATTCAAGAGTTGACATTTCAAAACTTTAGGAACCAATTAGAAGCTTCCACATGGCTATCTTGCCATGTCAACTCTACCATGCCATAGCCACATCATCTGCCACGTTAACACACTACCACATGTCATTATTTTCTACTTCCATGTGTTTGTGTACCTTAAATGTGTCACATGCTAAACATCCACTTGGCCAACCAAAAAGGAAAAAAAACTAGATGGCATGTGTTGTCACCTTAAGCTGCCATTTCACTTTCATTTCCCCTTAGTATCCATGTCATTTTCACCACTTTTCCTTCCACGTGACTTGGGTCTTAGATCTTAGGGCTCGAGTTTTTTATTAATTCCACCCTCTCGAGTTTTGCTTCTGTAATAATATGGTTTATGGGCTCTTAGCCCATGAGCGCTTACCACTAATATCCTTGCAATCAAGTTTTATTGCCAATGACTTGCCAATTCACTTCCCATCAGTTTCTATAGCTCCCTCTTGAGCTTGTGTTTTTATTTTTTGGCACCAATCTGCTGAGGGGCACACGTGTTTCATTCGCCTAAGAAACCACTAGTATTGTGGGGGGTGGGGGAGGGGGGGGGAATCACATGTTACCACTTATTTGGTCAATAAACCATGCTGGTTTCCACTCCAACAAGTACCTCCCCGTTAACTTTTAGATGGACCTAGGCCCCCTCTTGTCATCAATTTTCCTAAGCAACTTGATCTAACAACACAAATTTTTTTATCACCCATTTTTTCATGTCCACTTTGAACCCAGTTTTCTCCTACAATTGTGGGATTTAGGAAAAGTGCCATATACTATTGGAAAATTCTTGGAGGATATTATTCAATGATACCATTTTCATTCTCATTTGGACTAGGTAGTTGGAGAAAAATTGCCTTCAAATATATGTTATTCATAATTAATCTTGATTGTAATATCAATGAAATTACAAGTGACGTCAATGCCAACATATGTGCAACAAAATATGCATGTTAGATAAATGAATTTTCTTCACCAAAGCTAGATGAATTAGTACATCAACTGATAATAATTTAACTACAATATGATATATCATTTTTACAAGATCCATGTCACTTGATAAGAGCATAAGATTGGTGGTTGGTGTAGTTGTTGGAAAAGACGAAGTATAAGGTGCATCAAAAAGCAAGTCAATATTTAATGTAGGCTTAGTTAAACAAGTGCATTAGTAGGTGGATTGATGAATATATTTGCATAAGTTAATATAACTAGTGGAGGAGGTGGAGTGGTAGGTGGATGTGTAGTTGATGTAGGTTGTGGCACAAACGAAGTAGTATTTGGATCAACTTAGTCTAATGTACATTTAGGTAAAGTGTGTTTCTTTCATGTAATTCAAATGTATTTATCTAATTCAAAAATAATGGTCATTTTCTATATATAAAGTGATTTTATTGTTCATCTTCTCTTCAATACTAGCAACTATGTTGATCCGTGGCTTGACACCTGAGTGGTACAATATCTCCATTTAAATAGCATGGAGGGTTATTTATGGATGAAAAATCATAATCAACTCACATGTAAATAAATTTTTATTTTCATTAATATGTTTACTCAAGTGGCCACATTGGTTAGGGCCATGAATTCTTCCACTCTTAAGGGTTTTAACAACATAATATATTGATGTATTGATCTTTGATCTATTTGCATGATTTGTTTCCTTAAGGGGCTCGAACTATGTGAAAATACCTTGTTTATTGAACATAGTATCAAAGCACTTACGAATACCTACTCTCATTATTGATCAAGATATTAAACCAATGCATTACATTCATGAATAAACTTATGGATTATACTACTTATGAGCATTTTTAGGTTAGAAAACAATTTTAGCGCATCTAAAGCATTATTTTTGGTTGGATACCCTTTTTATTTCACCTAAAAGGGTTTTTATTTTCCCAAGATATGACTGCTTATACCATATCTAGAGGATACAATTTCATTTAATTTGCAAAATTACTTTACATTGTTTAATATTTTATTTTATTTTTTTATTCATATTTCCATTTTTCCCCATTTAAAATTGTGTGTTCTCTTTATTGTGTTCTTTATGTGACCTCAACAAATTAGAAACATAATGAATTTTTTTTTTCATATGCTCTTTTTTAAGTCCTTATGTTACCTTGGAAAACCATAAATAAAGAGAAAACTTGCATTTTCTGGGTAAACCAACAAAGATTTAAGTTCAAGATTATAAAATTTTGATTTTTTTTTCGAAAAGTTTCCTTTTCTATGTGTATAGCCATGTTGAAGTTTTGTTAAGAAAAGAATAGGGGTTTGTTAGGCAAGTATGTACTTCCAAGGAAAAAGAAGAAGGGACGTTTTTTTGGCAAGTACCTCCCCCCCACCAAAAAAAAAAAAAACTTATTTGGTTAAAATATACTTTATTAAATTGAAAGTTTTGAGTTGAAATATTTTTTCATTATGTTACCTTTTGAAAAAGTTCATATAAGAAAATTAAGTTATAAATTAACTTTATTGTAAAGAGCATTTTTCTTAAATTAAAAGCAAATCACTCCTAAAGAAACTGTACTGTTAATTTTTTAACTCACTTTTTACATGCAACTTCAAGTTATAGAGTAACATTATTGGCAAAGTGATTCTCCTTACTTTTTAAAATTTTGTCACATACATTATAAAAATGACTTATTTGTAAAAGTAAATTTATAGACAAAGTTAGACAAAAGGAGATTTTTTTTACTTTTTACAACTCAACAACCTCAGTGTGCACCCATTACCAAATTGATCAACTTCCACTTTGACACTGTGGTTTCCTTTTATGCCTCTTTTCAAAAGAGCATAAATTTGACATCGAAATTCCATTCTTAGTGCCCTTTTTTTATACTACCCTTTTTTTAGATTTTTCCATTTTGATAGTTAACTTTTCTTCTAAAATCATCTTGCCTATATAGTGTACTCTGGCTAATCCAAGTGATTTCTAGCCTATAAACTCAATCTAATTCTCATTAAATCTCATATGGATGATTCGCTATGAAGTAGGGAAGTGAAATTCACTAGGTTACCTTGGGTGTGCCCCTCTTAAAACATTAAAGGGAAAATGAGATAATAAAAACGTTGAAGAAAGTGTATTAATTAGAAAGTTCATTTCCAGTGATCTTCATTGCCACTTTCAATGAATTGATACCCCATCTGCAAAATGACAGAAAATAAATATTTTTTTTGGTAAAAAAAAGAGATTTGAAACACTAGCTTGAAAACAAATTGGATGTCTTAAATAATAGTGATTTCCCTTGGATTGAATACTTTCTATTTAAGTTAAAAAGAATTATACATTTAATTGTAGGATATAATCTAATAAGTACAAATTACCAACTTAAATATATGTTATTCTTGCTAATCCTAGAACTGGCTATTATGTTTTTATACATTCTTTTCACACCATTGAAGAAGCTATGATTAGTCAAGGGGATACTTACACAATTCCCTCTCTTGAAGTTTTTTGTGATTGTTTACTTAGACAAAAAGATAAGATCTTGCATTCCACAAGTTTTTAAGGGTGCTACTACAATACTGATTTGAAATCTTGGGGATCCTAAATCACATAGATACATCAGTTTCAATATCGAGCTCCTCAAAAGCAAGAAAAATTTGTGTTTTTTTTTAAATTGTATAATTTAGAAATAAGCCTCTTCGAAGGGGAAACCTCATTTACATTACATAAATGAACAATTCTGGGATGATTCCAATGATAAAACCTACTTTATATATATAGGATTCTAAAGAGTCCCAATATAACTAGAGCCTACGTAACAATAATAATGTAATGGAAAAACAATAAAAATAATGGGCTTATATGGGGCACAATGATAACACTATGGGGACTACATGGGCACAAAAATAACAATAAGGGGACTACAAAAAAAATAAAAATAAGGGGATACCCTAGCATTATAGGGACTTAACACATCTACTCAAATAGTGATAAGCAAGCTAAATAAAAAAGCAAGAAGACTAGAGACATCATAATTTTTGTGGGTGAGATGGTCATGTGGAATATAAATGTGCTAGGGTCTTAAACTCCACAAACCCCTATGTAGATAGATTAATATGTATTACTATGTATAGAGTTCATCACCAGTAAATAAGCTCTATGTAGTAGTGTGAAAACAATTTTTTTAAGGATGCTTACTAAAAGGTTTCTTCTACTAGAAATTTATTTATCTATAATGTTCATAGGGGGTAAAAATTAATATATAAAGACGTAGAATCATTGTAAAATATGTCTTGAAAATCATTTTTAATTTGAGCTCTACTCTACTAGAGGTTTCCCCATCAAAGAGTCAAGTGAATATTACTTCGATATCAATAAAGATATAGTATGATGGTAATTATTTTCCATGGTATTTCATTAGGGAAATTTTAAGGTCTAAAATGGGCCTCCTAAGAAAAATGTACAACCAAAATAAAATTTATAAGAACCAATAGGATTCAAGAAGATGATGTCAACCATGGGGATGATTCACCATTTTCTAAGTAAAAGGGTAAAAAGATTAAAAAATAACAAAATAATAAAACTACTTTTTCAACTCATATTTCTAATTTATCTCCCAATTTTTTTACTCAAATTTCGAGAGGGAGTACTCATTGGATGAAAAATTTAATTCCTCATCTAAGGAGTACCCATGTTGCATACTTTTGATGGACCTTGCCATACGAAAAATGAGAAATACATGAAAAGCATTATTGCAATCATGTTTTTCATGTATTTCTCATTTTTCGTATAGCAGGGTGCACCAAAAGTATGCAACATGGGTACTCCTTGGATGAGGAATTAAATTTTACATCCAATGAGTACTCCCACTCGAAATTTGAGTAAAAAATTTGGGAGATAAGTTGAAAAATTAGTTTTTTTGATTTTTTCCCTCTAAAATTTGATGATGTAATCAAATCTTATTTTCTTATTTCCACTATTAGTTTATAGTTTCCTTAGGAGACCCATTTTAGACCTCAAAATTCCCCTAATGGCAGTTCTATTTCTTTCTACAATATATCTAAGTAATATATGTTATTTATCCCCTCAATATTTTTATTTGGCTCATAATAGGTGGTATTTAAGCACTTTCCTCAATAATATTTTAGAGAAACTTTTTCAATATAGAGACATGTTTCAATATATATAAATAACGCAATTATCTATCATTCAACAAGTAAACCTATGATCAAGGAAGCACAAACACAAGAAATGAAAGAAGTTTCACATGATTGTGAACCCTTATAACCCTTATTAGTACCCCTTTGAGTAATACCACATTTTACAACACGTGTATGTGGACCCACTTACCCCATTACTATTTTCCTATCTCAAGAACCCTAGAAAATCAAATGAATCACATTGATATAAATCTTAAGTAATTTATATTTGTTTGAAACTGCTAGTCTCATTACACTACACTTCTACACTAGCCCTAGTCTCTAGTAACCATTTTTATTATGCACCCCATATAGATGGCTACCCAAAACCATGATTATGACATCCCCATTTCTCACTTGGAAGTGATTTATAATTAGTTTGAAAAAAATAGGGCACACTCAAGTTATTACCAAGGAAAGCTTTTCTATAGTTAATGATAACCTCAACAAATTTGAATCACTCCCTAAACATGTCCCAATTTATTATTAACTTCAAGAAATAGTTATTCCACCAGAGTGAGTTGAATCATGTAAATTCCACAGGGTCTAACTCTAACCCGTTTGTTCATGATTTGTGGCATCCTAAATGCACTGGAATAAGTGTTATGGCTCCTACCCCACTAGCCATGTCACTCAAAATGAACATTATTTTTCATTACATGGCATCACTCTGAATTAATGAACATCGTGATGTAGGAAATGATGTAGGAATTCACATAGAAGTTATATTTCTTATACTCAATTTGTAGCATATAAATTTTTTGAATCCAATACTTATCATTTGGGTCACTTGAAAAAGCATAAATAATTACGTCAAAATGAAGGCTACATCTTTCTAATTAAGAAACTTGCTTTCCACACTAAATGAATATTTTATACCTTCTTCCAATATACACATGAAAAATAAATGATGGTAATTATGCACATTATGGATATTTTTCATCCCTACTTGTTGGAGTAATGTTTCCATATTAAAATTAATCATTAGAGTCTCACATACTTTTTGGAGAAAAGGATTTCATCCCTTAAACAATAGAAATGGGTTACTAAAATATTAGGTTATGATTACGAGATCATTTATAAGAAGGATAAGGATAATGTAGTAGTACATGATTTATCTAGAAAATATGAAGAGGAAGGGTCTCTCTTTTCACTCTCCTTCATTATAGTTGATTGGGTGAGTATAATTAAAAATGAATGGTTCACATATCTAAATATTTCCATCCTAAAATATCAAATTAACATGATTCTAATGCATCTTTGAGATAATTTTGGCACAATGAAAAGTTCTACTATAAAGGGCATATATATTTGATCAAGAACTCTAATTTTAAATCAACAATTTTATTTTTATTCCATGCATTTCCAAAAACAAATCATTTTATATTTCATAAAACATATGAATGGATAAAACAATAATTATTCTAGGAATGCATGAGGGAAATACACACTTTTGTGGCTTAATGTGATCTTTTCCAATGACACAATGGAGAAATGGTGGAAACAATATTGGTGCACTACAACATTTACCGATTCTACCTGCTTTATGGACAACCATTTCTATGGACTTCATTGTAGGATTAAAAAAATCTAGCAACAAATATATCATCATGACTATGGTTGGTCACATTTCAAAATATAATTATTCTTATGCCCTCCAACAACCCTTCAAATCTAATTTAGTTGCTCAAATTTTCATGGATATAATCTTCAAACAACATAGTATGCCACAATCTATTATCATTGTCTATTGTTCCACTTTCACTAGAAACTTCTTGAAAAACGTGTGTAGTCTCTAGGGCACTCAATGGAATCTTAGCACTCCCTCTCAACCATAGAATCATGGTAAGGATAAAGTTTTCAACAATTTTTTGGAAGAATATTTGACGTCCTTTACTTCTAAGTGACACTCCTAATGGGATCAATGGTTACCCCCATCGGAATGGTGGTATAATACAACTTATCATGGTGCCACACACATGACCCCCTTTGAGGTAGTCTATGGCCAAAATCTCGTATTAGTATTATATTACATATTGAGTTTTTCTAAGTTAAAATTGGTCAAAATAACCTACATAACTCAAGCCACAAGCATTTACACTCTTAAAGATAATCTAGTCATGCCTCATAATTTGATAAAAATAATAGGCTGACTAATATCATTGTAAATGAAATTTTAGGTTCATCTAAAACCATATAAGTAGGCCTCCCTCAAATAATACAACCACTGTAAGCTTACTCCAAATTTTATAGCTCCTATAATATCCTTAAGCGTATTGGGCTAGTGGATCACAAATTAGAACTTCTAAGCCTCTAAGATCCACCATGTAAAACTACCTACCACCCCCATCTAGTAGTCTAATTTGTTGGAGGTGTTACTTATTGTTTTAACTTAACCTCCAATGCTTATTATGAATATGGGGTTCCAAAAATCCTCTTTTTCCAACTTCATCAAAAATGAAAAATAATGTTACCATCGCATTCAACGCAGTGAGAGCTTTCCAAAGATACAAATTTTATCTTAATCATAATCCTGGATTGAAAGTTATCCCAATTTGAAGTTTGACCTATTATATTAGGTCACACCAACATTCAACTACCACGTGGCACTACCACATCAATATAATTTGAGTCCACATCATCACTGGATTCATACATGGAACCCATGTAGTCCCTATCAGGCCTACATGGCATTGACATGTCAACTCTGGCATACGGTATTACTAGGCATTTCCCCTTCATATTTTGCAACGATCTTCATTTTTATCTAGTTAGTAGGAAATTTGGCTTAATAACGCTCTTCCAAGTTACTACAATCTCGAACCTATGGATTTTCCTATTCTCATCAATAATTTGGCCTAACACCCTGCATCTAGCACTTCACAAGGGTTTCGTTTTTTTTAACCTCGAATAACGAACTCTCTGATCCATTCTAGCATGTAAGGATAGAATCCAACCATATGACCTTGACGACCCTTATCTGGATACTCCACTTAAAAATATATCTGATGTTGAAATCAAGTGAATATAATATGTTGTGGGTCCCATGTAATGTGGTCCCCACACAATAAGAAAAATGGGTTTATCTAGTACAAAAGAAATATGGTCCATGCATAAGAGGGGAAATCTAACTGCAGAGAGATCCAGATGTCCCCAATGCAAACACTTTAATGAACCCCCTCAGACTAACAAATTTATATATATCCACAAAATAAAACAAAGGGAAATTCGACCTTAGAAGAACTAAGGAATTTCCAAAGTGGAAAAACTACTACTCAACCATATTTCTAGATTCTTGTATTTTCTCTAGGACATGTAGGGAGAAACCAAATTGAAACTAAGAAAAACACTTATGACTTGGGGCATCAAATGAAACACCAAATTATATGATTTATGGACAAGACCTGAGCATAATTTATTGGAAACATTTTACCCTATCTATAATTAATAATAGGGTACCATTCAGACCCAAACTGCACCAAATCCAGAGTAAGTGAAAGGTAGGGTTCCAAAGAGAAATTCACCCAAGTTCAGGCATTCTACCTCTACCATCTATTATTGGTTATTTATTTCATAGTTAATATAGGAATTCTTCATTAATTTCAAGAATAGATACAGAATTAATGTGATTACACAACAAAGCTGCAATCCATGTATTGAGAATTTAATCCCAGGTTACTCAGCTTATTAAAATTCTCTGTTACATCAACATGTATGTGTGCATACCTCATGGAAACATCTTGTTATTCATAGAATTAATGACCATCAAATCTAATCATATGCTCATTTTAACACATGAGATATAAAAAAATATCATAACCTATAGATTAGTATGCAATCATGGTTATAGCAGTGAGTTCTCCAAATTCATAAACATATCAGATAATGGAGAACTTGTAAGAAGATAACAAGTTAACACTGCATAAGTTTTAAACCATTATTCATGATAATATTAGGAAACCTGAAATTTGTTGAGATGCATTAGAGAAATTTTGAGGATTAATATGGGCCTCCTAAGGAATATTATAAAATAATAGTGGAAATAATAAAATAAGATTAAATTACATCATCAAATTTTAGAGGGAAAAAGGAAAAACTATTTTTTCAACTCGTATTTCAAACTGATCTCCATACTATTTTACCCAAATTTCAAGAGGGAGCACTTGTTGGATGAAACTTTTGATTTCTTGTCCAATGAGTACCCATTTTGCACACTTTTGATCGACCCAACTACATGAAAAATGAGAAATATATGAAAAAGTGATTGCAATCATGTTTTTAATGTATTTCTCATTTTTATTCTAGCAGGGTCCCTCAAAATCATGCAACATGGGTACTCCTTTGATGAGGAATTAAATTGCGAATCTAACAAGTTCTCCTGCTTGAAATTTGAACAAAACCACAGGAAGATAAGTGGAAAAAATGAGTTGAAAAAGTATTTTTTATTCTTTTTATATATATAGTTTTTATATTTTAACTTTTTTACTCCCAAAATGGTGAATAATCCCCCATGGTTGACATCATCATCTTGAATCCTATTGGTTCTTATAAATTTGATTTTGCTTGTACATTTTTTTTATACCCATTTTTTACCTCAAAATTTCTCTAATGGGCAGTCAACACATAACTTAAGCATTCCTTATCACCAGGGACAAATAAGATAATTATTCAACCATGAATATACAATGATTCATACATTTTCTTAAATGATATAGAACCTCATATCATCCAATGAACATAATAAGAATTCCATCATCCATAAAACAAATATGCATAAATCATTATACATATTTACATAATTTAAACTAGCTGGTAATTGGTGAAGGGACTTCCACTCTTCGCCCAACCATAGGCCAACAATAGTGTAATATTTCTTAAAACTAACCACCCCCCAGTCGGATCTATAATTTGAGGGAATTCTTGCACAATGGTAAATTCACACCAATGGGCTGGTCAAACACTTTGGAGATGGGATCCATTTTTCAGGTGGTTTAACAGTTGTACAACAAGCACCACAACGACTCACTTTCTTCCTGAGTTTCAAAACACTGGGCCTCACCCAAATTTCATATGGGTTTATTTATCAAATTACTAGGATTGATTCCACTATGTATGTGGTTTAACAATAGATTCAAAAGAAATAAGTGGTTTCATAGACTAAACACAAGAAATTAGTAGTTTAAAAACCAACAATAAGCACCTAATAGTTTCACAACCAACAATAAGAACCCATTATCTAGGTGGTTTAACAGAAAATTAGCAATCAATAAGTGGTTTCATGGAAAAAACAAACACTTAGTGGATGAATTTCAATCCTTAAACAACACACTGCGAACATAGTCTCACATAAGGATTTCAGTGGCCACAATACCAGTCACAGGAATAAACACCAAAGACCACATAGAACCAGCTCAAGATTACATGTCACAAGCTCAAAGTTAGCTCCAAAATTTCTTAATCATTCACATTATACTCCACAACTTGCATTCTATCTAGAATTAGCCAGGAGCTTTCCAAATGAATATGAAATATTGCTTGAACCAATACAAGAGAGAGATAGTTCCCCAACTCCTGTGTCCTCCATTTTTGGGGTGTATATCTCCTTCTTAGTGTCTATTTTTGACTTATCAAGACAGAGAGAGAGAAAGAGCACCACCTCATTTATATTTATGTGTTTCTCCAAAGATAATATTGGCTCTTCGACACCATATGCTAGAGGGATATATCCTTGATCTACAAGGGGGAGAAAGGGGAATGGGAATTGTGGGCCCTTCCACCACCCTAGTCCAATCTGATACAGAGTATCAATGAAGTATGCCAACTTCAGTCTAACCCTAATCACATGTCATTAAACATATTAGACAAATGACTCTCTGAGTATGCAAGTGAAATTGGTATATAATTCAATTCGATACGGATCATGATTTTTCAAGCCAAGTGAGAAAGAATGCTTTACCCAATACAAGGATTTGTAAGGTTGTCCCTTCCTCAATTATGTTAAGTAAATCATTATTTTTAAATAATAATTAGCATAGGTTTAGTAAGAGGTATAGTCAGTCACGATTCTTCCATGTTGGCATTACAGTCACAATTATCATTACAAAAATAAGGGGTAGAACAGTTGGATGTTACAAACCCAGCCCCACTAAAGGATCATTGTCCTTGATGTTTAGTAACAAAGAACACAAAAAATAATTGAGCTTTTCACTACATATCTTTACATTAGAAATATTTTATATGTCCTAAGCTTTCATGTTCATCCATATTGTCCATTATCCTCAATGTTTTGATAGGGAATAGATTCATCTCATTCCTTCTTGGGAATTTTTTATCCCAATGAGTATGAACATGACTCCTTGAAAACCAAATCACTCAAGTTTCCTCTTCCATGTAGTCAAATACCTTCCAGGTTAAGGCATCCCCTTCTCTACCTCCGTAGTCCCTTAGGCGACCCATTCCTTGGAAAGGATTCCTCACAGAGGAAGTTTCTTGAGAAGTATCATAGCCAAGGAGTCCAACTGGCTTGCTCTAACGACCCAACACCTTTTTCACAACATATGTCATGGTGATCAATCCATATCATAGGGTTGTAGTGTCACCATAATGGCCTAGTCCCTAGAGTCGTCATCTCTAGTAAGCTTACACTATGCCACTCTAATATTACCACATTGATACTACTCTGATATTTCTTGTGATCAACATCATATATGTGTTGGATAGTTCCATGGCTCATATATACCATACGCATACAATTATTATGACATTAACCTTAAAAATGTAAATAAAATTAAACCATAATTTCAATAGAATATTCTTTAAAGAAATACTGATTGTTATAGTTATTTTCTAATTCCTTTTTCTTCTCAAGTAATAATTATAGATTTGTATTTACCTAAAAATTCAAACTCATGCTCACATCCCAGTGAAAGTAGGGTATATGTCCTCTCCCATCAACTATTCTCCTTTTCAGGACCAAGCAAACCCCATTATGGGAAGTCTACCTAGACAAAGGATTCCCTATATGGACTTGCATCAAATACTCACCTTTACGGGCCTAGGAAATCCCCATTATGGGTAGTCTACTTGTCCAAAGGATTTCTTGCATGGCCCCCCATCATCTACTCACCCTTTCGGGCATAGGAAACCTCCATTCTTAGCAGTCTACCTGTCCAAGGGATTTTCTATATGGGGTAATCATTAGAGTCTTATAGCTAAGTACCAACCTGGAATGCTCTAATATAATTCACATGGGGTCTTATGGCCAATTAATGGTCTAGCATGTTCCACTACACCACGCATGGAATCTCATAGTCAAGGTACTTGTTATGACTTTCTCCCATGGGATAAAAAAAGTACTACAGGGCCCAAAGTCCACCACGAAAATCTTCTTCCTATGCTCCATGGTCCATCATTTCACCTTTGTCACAAAACTTAGTTTTCCATGATATATACTCAAAATTTTTAAATAAAAAAAATTAACAACCAAACTTTGCTTCATTTAGAATCTTGATCTCATAGGCATCCAAATTTTAGTCATGTTGTTGGGCTCACACATATGTGGTGTTATTATTTCATGGTGATTTCTAGCTCACGCCCCATTCCAACACTCTACCTACAATATGAGCTTTGAATCAACCAAATAATTGTTAATGTTTATAAATACAATCTCTTCATTCCAAATATTCACAACATGATCCTAAAGTGATCTCAGAATTATTGCACATATAACAGTTCTATCAATCCATTTGATTTCAATTATATTTTGAATGGAATTATCATAGCATATATGTGTGCATCACATTTATTCTAAGTATTTCATGATGCAAACAAAAATTTATTCCAATAGTCCAAAGAGCCAAAACTAAGAGTTGCACATCTTTACATTCAAGAGTAATTAGTTTTCACTTTGGTTGTGCATGCATTGCAAAAGTCATTAGAATATTTCACGGTGAAGGTTTCCTACGTTAACCATACCCCTTCATAGGCATCCATACAAAGCATTCACAGGTTTGGAAACCAAAGTATATCAATTTAGTTAAAAGGAATTCTTACAAAATTCCTTTCCGTTATCTGTTTATATTTTCTTGTTGCTTGCTTTACTTACTTTGTTACCATTACCAAAAATTTCAGCAGAATCCTTTTAAAGGTTTCCAAATGGCTTGTATAATATCTGTTGTTGCAATATTAAAAAATTCCTAAAATGATCCTAGCCTCACATATTAGTCACAACTTTATCAATTCAAATATTTCATAAAGGAAATTTCATTATGTATCCAATTAAAGCATGTCTTGATCCATGCTCCCAAACCCATGAATATTCATTTTGACAAGCATGTGTTGGACATGCATACATTCCATGCTATTCATGTTATTTTTATAGTCATCTGTCAACCTCTATAAAATATTAATTTACATGAATATGCTCATAAGCCTAAGATTATTAATATTCATACTACTAGTGGTAGTTAATAATAAGAGATCGATGGATATTCCACATGACATGGAATCCATTAAATACATCTATTGTGTTACCCAAATCTTGGAAAGTACAAATATTTATTCACATACTGTTTACATAGTCATAATATTTAAAAAAAAAAATCAAATCATTTATATTCATACGGTTAGTGCTGGAATCAACATTTGGATTGTGACAAGCGCCTGACCAGACACATCTTAAGCTCAAGGGATTTTCTTATAATTTTATTGAGTTTTTTGAAAAGTGGTTGAAACTCACACACATTGAATTGGGTTTTGAGCAGATAATAATCTCTCGCACATATGGGGGCACTGATGCACAATGTGGTAGCAAGGTTGGGTTTGTAGCTTGATGTTTAGAAAAATGGAAGATAAACAGTAGATGTGTAAAACATAAGTCCATTGTTAAGAGGAAAAGGTGACACAAATTCTAGACCTGAAATGTGTAGTGAAAGAAAGCTTTAAAAGACTTACAAGATTCTCACTCTACATTTTAAGAATCCTATTACATAGAATGCTTCCAACTAACATGACCTCATCAATCAGGAATGCTTGATAAATCAAGACTGATAAAAACAAATTAATCATGTATGCTAGTTTAAAAGACTTATAAGAGTATGAGACAGGATTTAATTCAACCTTAAGGAATATTTATGAATTATATTCAATTCATACTGAATCAGGAATTCTTGATAAAACAATAATTGAAAAAAAAAATTAATATGTCATGAAGGTTCACAATACTGATAAAAACATAAGATAGAATTATATAAATCATAATATGGAATGAAACAGTAAATTATGGAAACACATAAGAAGATAAATAATACACACACCATACAATTTGTGAGTCCTCAAGAGTGGATTTGGATATTTTATATGTTCAAAAAGGTACAACACAATATGCCATGAAATAGACAACCAATGAACCCTCTCTTCCTTGCCTTACATAGTATATATATAAAAAAGGAGTTTTTTTAAAGCCTCCATAAAAAGTGCACTTCTATTTTAGAGACTTTATTACAATCCTCTACATATAGTAGGGCTTATCCTAAACATAACAAAAATTAAAATGAAATACAAATGAAGACAAAAAATGAAAGTATGGAGCTCGAAATGGTTGAGTTGAGGTGGTTGAGTGCTCCTCATTTCCTGGAAAAACTGCCTCCAAAAAGAGTGCAACTTGTTACATAGCATTTTGTCACTGTCCCTACAAACCCTCGTCCTGTACATTGGAGGACTATTCCCGTGACCTGTGAATAGTAAAATGTCCTGAAAACACCTTGATGGCATCCTTCTACATAAGGGAAAGAA
Organism: Pinus albicaulis; assembly: GCA_034641835.2. Lineage (NCBI taxonomy): Eukaryota > Viridiplantae > Streptophyta > Pinopsida > Pinales > Pinaceae > Pinus > Pinus albicaulis. Next base: position 316,886,225 of record CM076574.1, on the reverse strand, counting down.
TTATCCTCAAGAACATTTCCTCTAAAAAACCCTAAAAACAGATTTTTTGGCCTTGGCGCGAGTATCTAGTTCATCACTCGCGCCAACCTGGAAAAGTTACACTAGGCCAACCCCACTTGGTGTTCTGTCCCTATGTCTCACCCGCGCCAAGCATATTTTGGAATGTTTTTAAAAATAAATGGTGGAAGTTTGGTTCTAACAACTTCAGAATGAATCATCAGAAATAAGTCGGGTTGTTTGACTCCGGATCTCCTTGTTTAGGAAATGGTTTTCCACCTCTCATGGAACCTTCCTAAGAGATAGAACTCTATCCCATGATTATAGGGATCCCAACTTCCCTTCCTCCCTCTATAAGAGCCTACCCTCTCCATTTGCAAGCTAGTTGAACTTTTGGGAAGGAAATTATATCTAAGTGACAATCGAGAGCAGAGCTAAGGAGAACCCCGTGAGAGAGAGAGTTCTATCAAATCCCTGACGATCTTTGTGAGACACGTCCCACTGGAATCCTACCAAAGGAAGATCACGACGTCAGAGAATTGGTTGTAATCGTTCTCTTGTATCTTAATATACATGACTCTGCTATTGGTTCCATGATTGTGTGTGTCCATGATGTAATTCAATTTCATTCATTCCTCTCTGACTGGTCGATAGTTATAAAGTGTGAAATATTGTGTTGCATGTTGTCTCTCTTCTTTGCATGTATACAGGTATCTAGATGCAGTAAGCTCACAAATCGTGACGTGTCCAACTAGGAACACAAGTTCCACTTCTTCTTCAACAACAACAGTGAAGGAATCACGGTAAGGGATCTATCTCGATTCTATCTTTTGTAACTAGGAATCAATAGCTTTGCGTGTTTTGATTGTTGCTAGACCCACTCTAGGGATAGTGGAATCGCCTCTGTCCGCAGAGGGGATTTACCTCCAAAAAAATTTGGCAACTCCACTGGGGATCAGTGGGAGTTATTCCTTCCTCCATTGCGTTTTTTTTTGGCTTTTTGATTGATCAGTATGCTTTTCTGGTTCATCTTTCTTGGTTTGAAACCCCTGTTCAGCCCCCTGGAGATCAAATCTCTCTGTTTGTTCTTTTTTTCCTTTTTTTATGAGTAAAACCCTCTTGGTGCATTTTTTCATCTAACAGTGGCATCATCTAGTGTGAGTTGCTCATTTATAGCCCGCGCCATTCCTTATTTGGCACCAATTACGGCTAGATAGGCGCGCCAACCCTATTAGGTTTTGGGGTTTGCTTGGTTTTGGAGTTTTTTGAGCTTGAGTTTTGATCCTGGGTTGTTTTTACTGACTTGCTGAGTGCTTTAGAGTCATTTTTGACTGATTTTAGCCCTTTTCCTTCGGTTGTTTGCCCTCTTCTATCAGTTTTTCATTTTAGCCCTAGGGCTTCTAGGTGCTTTAGTGTGTTGATCCCCCCGTGGGAATTTTGGGTCTCTGGTTTCCCAATCAACTTTGTTTTTGCTTCTTTGCATTCAATTTCCTGGATCTAGTTGAGTGATTGTGTTTTTTGAATGATTGTCTTCTCTTTCGTTCATTTTCGCTTTGTGTCACTCCAAGCCTAGATTACACGGCTTGTCCTGGTCACTTTTGAGATCTTTCTTTTGATTTGAGGGATTTCATCATTGGTTTGAGTCTGGTTGTGCTTGTTGTGAGTTGAGTAACATTGTGTTGTTTCATATCTTGCTTCACCATTCTCAAATTGGTGTTTTTATTAATTTTTTGTATCATATAGTGCATTTGTTCTGATATATCGAAATATACAAAAAAAACTATATAGTTTTTTCATTCTTGTTTGCATAGTGCAAATTGGAAAATATTTCACATTACTAGCATTATATAGTTCTAGGGAAAAAAATTTCAGCTTCATTAGCTTGCATTAATTTCGGTAGTGGATGTTTTTGTGTCTTCATTTTGCTTTCATTTGAAAAGTTCTCAACTCTCTTGTAGATAGCTCTTCATTGAACGGAATGATAGTTAGTGGCATGTAGCTTTCATTTATGGGTTTTATGAGATTCAACATTTGACAGGGCCTTGAAATCGAAACGTAAATTGAAGATAAAATTTAAAATTTACTAAATTAACCTAAGGCAGCATTGAAGCTTAACGGAATATCTAAGAGTCCAAGGTAGATACATGTTGTGGCGTCTTTAAGCCTAGTAGTTGTTGCTCACCATCTGGCTATAGACAGCACTAGTACGGACTTGTGCTCCCCGTACCGTCGCGTATATAAAGGGAGACCCCATTAGGTTGCAAATCCTTTATCCATAAGAAGCCGAGTCTGTCGCCTCTTACCCATGATACACCGAATACAACATTCGGGGAGATTACTTGCACGTACGTTAAGTCCTTGGTTGATTTCTCTTTCATTTTTACCTAGGTGTATATGGAAGTTCACGGATATCTGGTACACCCATTTACCTATATTACCAGACCAGTCACTTTGATCTTTACTGACTCTTTTAACTTAAAATATCATCGAGCTCTTTTCCTTTCAAGTTCGTGTCCAACATGAAAGCGATAGAGTCACCTTTTGCTTGTTTCTCAACTCTTAAAATATGAAACAGTAGAGTCTGGTTTCAGTGTCTTAAAAATTAATCGCCCACGAAATATTCCTAGTTAGAATATTTTTCCTTAGTGTTTTATTTCAAGGTCGTTTCCGATGGAAAATTTTCCAGAGTTTTCCAATCAAGGAGTCCCCTCTAAAGGGAGTCCTATTCCTTTTCCTACTTTAGGAAATATTGGTGCTTCTTATATGGCCACATTATCCCTCCCTGGGTTAACTATTGGGTTGCCTGTTTGGTTGTTTTCAACCTCTGTGGTCTCAAGTGTTCTGACTACCATACCTTCCACTCCTCTGCTTGAGAAATTCCATGTTGATTCGAAAGTGGACCTCTCCCCTTCTTCGCCTGTTTCTTTGTCCTCATCTTCTACTTCGCCTGGTGAAAGTTTGGATTCTAGTACGCAGGTGGCTAAGAAGAAGAAGAAGAAGAAGAAGAAGAAGAAGAAGTCAGATAAGAGAGAGGCTAATTCTACAGTTTTTTCTTCTAAAACACCTGCTCTTGATGAACCTTCCAACCATTCATGGAAATTTAAGTTCCCTTGCATGTTGTGCCAGGGAAACCATCTTCTTCGAGATTTCCCTGGCATTACCAAGGTGCTTGAAGTATGGTCCAACGATTGTCCTCCATTGCCTTTGGCTTCCGGGAGTCAAGTTGGGGGCACGTCTTCAAATAGTGTTGGTAAAGCTCCTAAGAAGCAAGGTAAGCTTGCCAATCCCTGTAAGTTGTGTGAAGGGCACCATGCCATTCACCTATGTCCGTATATGGATGAAGCCAAGAGAGTTTTGGAAAACTCGACTGTCTCTGCACCATCCCTTCCAGCTGGTTACAAGAAGCTTTCTTTGAGTCCTTCACTAGTTGATTCAACAATCAGTCAAGAGTCATCCTTTCTTGATCCCGCTCCCCTAGAAATTCACCATCATGAATCCATCCCTGACCAACCATTGGTCGTGGGATCAGTTGAGATAGCCCCATCTACGATGCACCAGGTCTTTTCCATTGAGAGTGGATATCACATCCCTCATGTTCTTCTTGTTTCTTCAGATTCCTCTGACTTGGAGAAAGATTCTCCCGTCCCTGTACCTCTGGAAGCTACTCCTCCACCTCCCATGATGGAGGTCCCGGAGGATACTCCTTCTGCCTCCATGATGGAGGTGGCAGAGGATGCTCTTTCTTCTACTATAAAACTAGGGGAAGACCATCTCGGTTCAATGGTAGCCCCTCCAAGTAGTTTGGTCGCCTCCTTTGATTGGGGTCGATTCGCAGGCTATCACCTTCCTTCTTATGTGCCCTTTGAGGTTACGGTACAGAACTTTGATCTAGTCGTACCCAACACTATTATAGATGAAGGCGCGTTTATCAGTATTTTGTCTTCAACTACTTGGAAAGCATTCGGTTCACATCTGTGTGTTCCCGTTACCCAGAATATGTTGGCGTTTAATAGAGTAAATAGTCAACCGTTAGGGATCCTTCCGAAGTTGCCCATTACTTTGGGAGGGAAAACTATCCATATGGATGTGATGGTTGTTCCTGGCCCCTTGGAATTTAATTTACTCTTGGGCTGCGATAATACTTATGCCATGGGAGCACTTGTCTCCTCCCTCTTTCGTGTGATTTGTTTTCCGCACCAAGGTCAGATCGTGACCATCGATAAGCTTTCATTCTTTGGTCCTAATATGGCAGCTCGTCCACCATCATCCCTGCTAGATCTTTATCTGTTGGTTATGTCGTCCTCGCTGCATGTCAATTATGTGGCTACCTGTCCTGTGCTCGTATTCAATGATAGTGCTGGTGTACATCATGTGATAGGGGCATTGGGTCCAGACTTCCAAGATGTTTTCCTTCCATCGGACGGGCAACCCTTGGAAGCTATGACTTCTTACTCATTATGATGAGGTTGTCAGAGCATTGTTCATTTTTCTTGTGTCAAGCTCCTTAAAAAATGAAACAAGGTCTGTGGAGTAGAGTTCCTTGTCTTGCGTCAAGCTCCTTAAAAAATGAAACAAGTTGGTCGGAGCATAGTTCATTTTATTGTGTCAAGCTCCTTAAAAAATGAAACAATTTGGTCGAAGCATAGTTCGTTTTCTTGCGTCAAGCTCCTTAAAAAATGAAACAAGGTTGTTGGAGCACAATTCATTTCCTTGTGTCAAGCTCCCTAAAAAATGAAACAAGATGTCATGAGAATGGTTCTTTTAATGTGTCAACCTCATTAAAACAATGAAACACGTTTCCGTTCAACTCGAGTCTTTGCTTAGATCTCGTAAAATCCCAGTCGAGTCTTTCTCTGATCTCGTAACTTGAACCTTCACTCCATCTTCCGTTCATATGGACTGAAGCTTGGGGGGCATGTACCTCGAATTGAGTCACAATGTTGGAGGCATGCTTACTTTTTCAAGCATAGTTTTTTTTCCGTTTCAAGCTTGTGTAAAAATGAAACTGGTTTCAAGCATAGTTTATATTTGTTTCAAGCTTGTGTAAAAATGAAACCAAATTTAAGCAGAGTTTCCTGATTTGAAGCTTGTGTAAAAATGAAACCATTCCCATTTTACCTCTTGTGATTTCCATTTTATCAGTCTATTTTGCCAGATGAGCCTTGGTTTTCTCACTCCATCGTCACTATCTACTTGGCCAATCATATGCCTTCACTTGGTTGTTTTACCCATTCCTGACAATGAGTGGTATTTTTAGCCAACCTCTTGACCTTTATTTGTTTTGAGCAATTCCACCATTACCGGAACCAGTAGCTACCCTTAATACCACTTGTTCCTCCAGGAGGAGTCACCTTTCAGTTATTTTCTGACTCTCTAAAACTGAAAATATTGGCGAGTCGCTTGTCATTTTGAGCTCGTTAAATTGGCTATGAAGTGATATATACCCAGTATACATTTACCCCTTTTTTGGGCTGGGATATATTATTTACAAAAAAGGAATACCCTAGCCTATCGCGACTAGGAGGTTCTCTCAGACACAGTTTTCTACCTTTTTGGATCTGAGGGACTATTTACAAAAAGGGACTGTTGGAGTTTTCTTTTCTGCCTTCTTTTCAAACTCTCTAAATATGAAAATATGTCAAGTTCTCCCTTTGTTAGACTCGTTAAAAACTGATGACATCGGACTTCGTTGTCATGATGTTACTCGAGTTCCTCCTTCCTAGGGCTCGTTAAATGTACTAGGTTGGATTTATCCGAAGGAAAAACTTATATCGCAAGCAAATGCTATCCCCTTCAAGATTGTTTCCAAAAATAATTGGGGTACTAGCCAGAAATGGTGGGGGAAAATGGAACCAAGATTGTAGTCGTGTTGGTAGTATATCTCTCTTGAACATGGCACTTGTCTGCATTCGTGTTGGGTTAGGGACATCTCATCTCATTATCTGCTTGCCTCCATGGGTTTGGGTAATCTCTTTTGACTGCTCATATGCTCTTTTCCACATCACCATGACCTCAGATCCTTTGATGTCAAATACTGCCAAATCCAGTGTCGTGTTGCCGATATGTTGAAGAGAATTTTGCCTCTGCAGTTTTCAACCTCCCTATGATTCTCTGTTGATCTTGATCGACAAACATCATGTTCCTCTATCTTGTTTCAATGATGTGGGAAAATTTATGGCCCACCTTTGATCAAGGTCAATTCCTATTGAACTCGGCTCATTATCCAGGAATTTGATCTAGAGACTCCCTTCAGGTACCTTGGAGCTCACATGCCTCAATGGCAGGTTCTTCACATTCGACGTAAGGTTTTCGTTATTTGACTTTGATCGGATGATTTTGCGGGTGTTCGATGCCATGTCACTGTTCACATTTCATGGATTATACCTCTTGTACCTTGAGAGCCATTGTCATTATTGGTGGTTTCTCTCACTTCTGTTAACCGTCTTCATCATTGGCTGGTAATCAGATGATGTTCTTGCATGCTTAAACTTGTACTTTGTTTGGGTTGAGATGGAGCTCAAGAACCTAGATCTTGTCTGATGAAATCCAAGCTATGGGTTCTTTGTGGATTATTATGATTTATTACATGACTTTTTGGATTGGATGGCTGCGACCATACCTGAGTCTACTTGTTGATCCTTATTTTGATGGATGGATGCGTCCATACCTTGGATCTCATTTTGTACACTTTATTATGGATGGCTCTGCCCATACCACATATCATGTATCAGAGATATCAGTTGTATTTGTACTCGTAGGTCTTTCGACGACAGTGTTTTCAGCTGAACGCATTCTCATAAAGCATTTCACTCTCCCTCTCTCTCGGACCTCATGCTTTAGGGGGCAATTATTACATAGCATTTTGTCACCATCCCTGCAATCCCTCATCCCATACATTGGAGGACTATTCCCATGACTTGTGAACAGTAAAATGTCCTGAAAACACCTTGATGGCATCCTTCTACATAAGGGCAAGAATTATCCTCAAAAAAAATTTCTCTGAAAAACCATAAAAATAGATGTTTTGGCCTTGGCAAGAGTATCCAGTTCATCACTCGCGCCGACCTAGAAAATTTACACTAGGCCTTGCCACTTGGAACTCTGTCCCTGTGTCTCACCCACGCCAAGCCTATTTGGGAATGTTTTTAAAAAATAAATGGTGGAATTTTTCTTCTAACAACTTCAGAATGAATCATCAGAAGAAGTTGGGTGGTTTGACTTCGGATCTCCTTGTTTAGGAAATAGTTTTCCACCTCTCATGGAACCTTCCTAAGAGATAGGAATCTATCCCATGATTATAGGGATCCCAACTTCCCTCCCTCCCTCTATGAAAGCCTGCCCTCTCCGTTTGCAAGCTAGCTGAACTTTTGGGAAGGAAATTATAGCTAAGTGACAATCAAGAGCAGAGCTAAGGAGAACCCTGTGAGAGAGAGAGTTCTGTCAAATCCCTGATGAGCTTTGTGAGACACGTCCCGCTGGAATCCTACCGAAGGAAGATCATAACGTCAGAGCATCAGTTGTAATCGTTCTCTCGTATCTTAATATACATGACTCTGTTATTGGTTCAATGATTGTATGTGTCCATGATATAATGCAATTTCATTAATTCCTCTCTGACTGATCAATAGTTATAAAGTGTGAAATATTGTGTTGCATGTTGTCTCTCTTCTTTGCATGTATATAAGTATCTGGATGCAGTAAGCTCACGGATTGTGACTTGTCCAGCTAGGAACATAAGCACCACTTCTTCTTCGACAACAGCAGCGAAGGAATCACGGTAAGCGATATATCACGATTCTATATTTTGTAACTAGGAATCAATAGCTTTGTGTGTTTCAATTGTTTCTAGACCCACCCTAGGGCTAGTGGGATTGCCTTTGTCTGCAGAGGGGAGTTACCTCCACAACACAACTGCCAACTGAAAAGGGCACATGGACCGTTATCTGCAAAAGTGTAGGAGTAACCAACTAAAATGACATTTGGAAGATAGCTCGATTAGATGTCACTTGGAAAAAGATCATTACTATTGAGGCTGCATTCACTTTATCATCATTTAGTATCATTCTTTTGAAAATAGAACAAAAAAGAAACCTTTTCTCCTCCTTATACAAAATCCGAAAATAATTGCTACTTTTTTGAAAAGGGTAGCTATATCTGAAAATACAGTGTATAAGCCAAAAATGACATGATTATTCATATTTTCATGGTTCTGTACATTAAATCATTAAAGATATAGTATAGAAGAAAAAATCTTGATAGATTTTTCCTTGGTTACCCTCTTGTTTTCTTTCTCCTCTGTACTTGATTTTTATGTTGAATCTTCTTCTTCCTTGGTTCATTCTCCGGGCTTTCATATATGTTTATTATTTCATCCCTAAGAGTAGGGTTGGCTATGAGTTTTCTTGATAGTATGAGCTTGTTATTTGGTCTCGTGTGAGACCTTTGATTTTATGGGTTTTGAATGTATGAAGGCCTCTTTCTCCAATGTATAATTCTAATTGATTTTCCTTCAAAATATGACTCACTAAACTATGTTTCACTGCTATTCTCCTCAAAAGATGAATATGAGTGGATTATAGCTTTCTTCTTCCCTTCGGATGAAGAACTAATAGAAGAGTAAAGCTGAGCTATGGTAGGTTCTTCTGCTGTAATGGTCTCTAAAACTTTGCTTTTCCCATTTTTGAGTGAGGAAAATACTTGTGCAAGTGTAGGCTCCTTTGGTGTTGGAGTAGGATTGTTTTCTTGATTCTCATGTCTAGCCTCTAGAACATGGCTTGGTATCAATATTTCAGGCTTGACTTCCACTGAACATGCACATGAACATGAAAATATTGGTTGGCCCCTACTATTAGAAGAGCTAAGCCCTTTGGAATTAGAAGAGAAGAGAAATTGGGTAGATGGTAGTAGGTCTAGGAAGAGGCACAAAAGGGGAAGTGAAAACACTGTGAGGGGAAATGCACCATTAATTAGGGGAAAAAATAATAACCAACACCCATGGGCATCATTATAGTAGAAATTCTAAATCTCCTACTAGGGGGAATCATTCTCATTATCATCATCCCCATTTCCATCATTCTCATCATCATCATCATCAGATAAAGAGAGAAAGAGAGTATATTCTAGATGGATTCAAGAATGCAAAACCACCTAAATTTGATGGAGAGATAAAGAAATCTAAATATGTAGAAGCTTGGTTGCTTGGGATGAATAAGTCATTCAAAATTTGTGACAGTTTTGAGAACATGAAGGAAAAGATAGCCACATACAATCTGAAAGAAAGAGAAGTATGTTAATTTGCATACCATCATATGTGTTCTAAGTCTCAAATTTGACAAGGAGACTTAGACACATGTATTCTAGAGAACCCAGAATATGTTTGTGAAAATTCCACTTAGAATGATTTCTATTAAAATAATTAATTATTTTTAAAGGGACCCTAAGCCTAAACTTAGGAAAATAAAATAATTAAAGGGTATTAATAAAACATAGTGTGAATGTTCTAGAAAAGGTGGAGATCAAGTCAAAAGTTAATCTTAGCCATTGATTAGAGATTTAATCTCGTCCGTTGAAGTTTCAACGAGAATATTATAAGGAGGACTTGAAGGGTCACTTGGAAAATACACCAAGATGGAGAAAGGATCAAGAGATCAAATTTCTGAAGTGAGCAGTGCTCATAGGAAAGATTGATCTAGATATTCTACGTAGAGAGGGGTAGTAATTCTAGTTGAAAATTCTATTCCTGAGCTGAAAAATACACAACAGAGAAGACAAAAAGCAATACCAGTAGAGACAGCATAGTAGGTATGCAAAGCAAACGTTGAGGAAACGCTGCAACCTTGAGAAGGTCTGTTAGTCAGTTGAGGATGAGTCAGATCCAGTGCCAAAGAGCCAGGATGTAAGACTTGTAGAAATTATACAAAAATATGTATATCAATGGATTCAATCCAAACTAACAATGTACTAAATATAGATACTCGATCGTTTCTACAAATCAATTGCAGAAATTAAACACAATCACCAATCACATGAAGCAAAGAAAGAATCAAATCAAACCACAACACATATAATGTCCTGGGGAAATCTTGCTTCTTAAAACGCCTATATCTTCTATTTTATATTAACCATGGAATCATGAAACAATTACAATGCACTCTTCTCACAAGGGTCTCCTACACTTTGCTAACTGTCTCACACTGTCCTGGAAAAAACTGACCAGCACTTAGCCAATTCTCAGCCTCTAAACAACCTATCTTGCTTGAGAAATTCCTAATGAATGAATTCCCTATTCCTTAGTAATTTTTTCCTTCCTAAACTATAAGGATCACGGGCACTCCAATGGATCTCTGGTTGCATGCAAGAAACCTACTAATCACACAACTGATAGTTAACCTCCCTTTCACCTTTGTCTCAACTGGGTCTCCATTGGAACTGAAATGCATGTAATTATTAATATTAAATCATAAGTTGCATGGTAGATCACTGATTGTGAATTAAATAATATTTAGTTCATTTGATCTCTCACTAGTGCAACAAACATTTACAACTAGTTCAACTGACTCTAACTTACTTAACTGAGTTAACTGATTACACATGCATTAAAATAATGCACCAACTACAGTTCGAACTCCATAACTAATAGAATTACTCTACATTCCTCACCAACCACCCTCAACTCAAAATACATGAGATAATTGAGTTTATCACACTCATTTAACTGTTACAAGTAATCACGAGATAATATTACATTTTATTGTCCAATTTATTTAAGGGAAAAATAAATTAGACATTGCACAAAATTTAGCCCACACTAGTGTAGGTGCTTCTAGGACCTATTGGTCCCACACTAGTGTGTGTGCTACAATTTCTTGTTGGACTTCAACACTCCCTCTCAACAAGAAAGGGATTATTTGCCACCCCGATCCTACCTCTTTGGTATTTGAATTTTCTCCTAGTGAGCGCCATCGTCAGAATACTGGAATCCTGATCTTCTGTGGGAATGTACTAAAGTAACATTATGCACCTCTGAAAAAAATATTTGAGATGGTGGTAACAGATTTCTATGTTCTTGGACCTATCATGAAACACCAGATTAACCAATAGTTTAATGCAACTCTAGTTATCACAATGTATCACTGTCAGATCCATCTGAGAACTAAACAAACCCACCAGGATATTTCTCATCCAGATGGCCTCACATGCAGCTTGACTTGTTTCCATGTACTCTGCCTCAGCTAAATTGAGTGCCACAGATCACTGCTTCCTGTTGTACCAAGAAAATATTGTTGATCATATGCTGAAGATCCCTCCTAATGTTCTCTTTCTATCTGATGGACTACCTACCCAATCTGCATCCGTGAAGCCTTGAAGTTTCACTCCCTTTGTCCGTATGTACCATAATCCATACTATGTAGTGCCCCTAAGATATCTCAAGACATGCTTCCCTGCCTTCCAAAAGAGCTTGGTCAACTTAACCATAGCTTGACTCAGCTGGTTAACTGCGTAGAAAATTTCTAATCTAGTGTTCACCAAGTACATTAGTGAACCCACTAACTTCCTGTAGACAGTAGCGTCCACTACTTCTCCAGAAGTAGCATCCTCTTTCCTCCAATTTCATGGAAGAGGAGTGTCCATGGGTTTACAAATCTCCATGTGAAACTTACCCAGTATCTCTTTGGAATACTTTCCTTGAGAAACAAAAATTTCACCATCCTGTTGCCATATTTCCAAACCAAGGAAATAGTGAAGGAGTCCCATTTCTTTAATTTCAAACTCCCTTGCAAGATCCTCCTTCCATGATTTTATCAGCTACTCATCACCTATAAAAATTACATCATCAACATAAAGTACGATAATCAAGAGCTTACCATCAACGACAATCTGGTATAGGTTTGCATCCACTTCACTTTTGGTGAAGCCCAACCCAGTGAAATAGTTTTCCATCTGTGTAACAAGCACAAGGTGCTTGCTTCAGCCCATATAGTGCTCTCTTGATTTAACACACATGTGAATCATTGTAAAATATCTTGAAAGCTTTTGGATGCTCTATGTACACTTCTTCCTCAATAACTCCATTGAGAAACACAATTTTCACATCCATATGATGAATACGCCACCCCATCTACATTGAGAGTGCAAGGACAGATCTAATGGAAGAGTACCTCACGACTGGTGCAAAAGTCTCATCATATTCGATCCCCTAAACTTGTGAGAATCCCTAGGCCACAAATATGGCCTTATACTTCTTCACACTCCCATCAGCAACTTGATTCACCTTATAGATCCATCTAGATCCAACCACTGATTTTCCGATCAGTCTTGGCACAATCTCCCATGCAATGTTCCTAACGATGGAGTCATACTCCTCTACCATAGCATCAACCAAAATTGGTTTCTACATTTCCTCCTGAAAGAACGATGGTTCTATCACAACACACTTCCTCATAAGAGCCATGTATCTAGTAAACCTATCTAGAGGCTATCTTTGTCTGTGCAGTCAACTAGGGGCTCCTACATTCTCTGCTACATCAAGTCTTAATCTATCAACTTCCATGGTGCACCTTCTACCATTTCTGGTGGATGGCTTTGCAATATGAGTGTTTTCTACCGCTCCATGATCCTCTGCATGTGGCTACTTCACATATTGAGGTTCATTCTTTGAAACCAAGAGTTCCTCCTCTGCATGAAAATCCAGCTCCCTCTCAAGGGACAATCACATGGCTTTCTCGTCATCAAATTTTATATCTCGTCACACAAAAATCATTCTGCTATTTGTAAAATACACCCGATAGTTGTGGGGAGTTCTAGTGTACCCCAAAAATATCCTAATCTAAGTTTTTGGTTGCAACTTCTTCTTGGCATATTTGGTCACATGCACATAAATAGATGAGCCAAAAATCTTAAAATGTGAAACATTAGGTTTATTACCATTAAAATCCTATTGTGGTGTACTCATGCCAGGTATCCGATGAGGACAACGATTTTGCACAAATACCATTGTGTTGCATGCCTCATCCCACAGATGCAATGGTAGGCCCTGAGCATGCAACATCGCTTGTGTTGCACCCATAATTGTTCTGTTCTTTCTTTCTGCGACTCCATTCTAGTGTGGGTTATGAGGCGCAATCAGTTCTCTCTGAATTCCTTCTTTTCTGTAGAAGTTCTTGAATTCATTGGAGATGTACTCACCACCATTTTCACTCCTAAGAGCCTTCACATGCTTCCCCGTGTCTTTCTCCACTAGTGCTTTGAACTCAAGAAACTTTGAGAACGTCTGATATTTATTCTACATGAAGTAGATCTAGCACTTTCTAGAAAAGTCATCAACAATTATTACATAGTACTTATGTTTTTCTGTCGAATCAGTAGAGAATGGTCCACACACATCTAAGTGAACTCTCTCAAGGATTTCTGAAGCTCGATTCTCCTTCTCATAAAAAGTGGCCTTTGCATACTTCCCCATAGTACATCCCTTGTATGTGTATGACTGCGCAAGAGTACCCTTGGGAAGACCCGTAGAAATCCGTTGCATGACCATCAAGGCTCTGTGGTGAAGATGGCCCAATATTTGGTGCCATAACTCACTCTCATCCCAGCTTACCACTTTGTCTGCCTTAACCATCAATGCTGCGCAACCATATACATGAATTTTATAGAGATTCTTGACTTGAATCCCAATATTCTTAGCTTGTCCTGTTTTTTTGTGTCGCGGGAAAGCTTTTCCTTCACTGAAAACAAAATCATAGCCTCTATCATTGAACATTGCAACTAAGAATAAATTTTTCTTCAAGCCTGGTACATGCATTACATCTTTTAATTGAAAGTGTTGACCTGACTCTCTCTGGAAAGTAATTGTACTGATCCCGATAGCACTGTACCATCCGTCATCACCCATTTTGATATGCATCTAGAGGTCCTTCTCCTCCAAGATACTGAATATTTCTTTGTCTCCCATCATGTGAAACGAAGCACCACTATCCAAGTACCACACCAATCCCATTGCACTTGACACCATGCATGCAATGAGCAAGAATTCAAGCTCAAATTGTGAGGCCAAAGCCTCACCAGCTGTAGATATTGAAGCCTTCTTGTTCTTCTTATTTAGTGGACAATTAGTGGCATAATTTCCATGCTCCTGACAATGAAAAAACTTCACTCTGGATATGTCGCACTTCTTGCCATATTTATCAGACTCATATGTGGAAAGGAATTTCTTTCCTTTCCCTTTCTTCACCTTGGAATCCAAAGAAAAATCTTCTTCATCTTCATTCTTAGATGAAGATCCATGTTTGGTATTTTACCTGAATTCTTCTTGCACCAAATTCGACCAAATTCGTTCCCAATCTGGCAGCTTTTCCCTTCCATTAACAAAGTCCTGATAACTATGCCAACTCTTGGGAAGTCCTAGAAGAGCTAGGCTCACCAAATCATCATCAACGACAGTAATGTTGACGCTCCCAAGCTCATCCCTACATTGGACAAAATTTGTTAAATATTTCGGCATGGAGTCGCCTTTCTCTATTTTGATCTTCCTGAGTTTATCCTTCAGTGCCAATTTCCTATTATCACTGCTTCTCTGAAATATTTTTGTCAAATATTTCCACATGGAATATGGTTTCACTTTTCCATGGATACTTGATACAATTTGGTCTCGTACTCCCTCCAATAAGATCCTCCTTACATTTGCAACCTTATTTTGCTAGGCATCAATATTTGTAGCATCTACTACAATGGGTTTGGGAACATCATTTTCAATGAATTCTTTCAACCCATTGTCCTCTAGTACTACCTCCATCTTGTATTTCCAATAAATATAGTTAGCTTTTCCCTCAAGTGCATACTCCAATCTCATGCCATTGAAATCCATTCTGATCCTGAATCGCCTGTAGCACTAATAATGTCTTCTACAAATTCAAATTTATTCAGTCACAAACTCAGATTCTCCTACACTATAGTGATTTCATGTGCTCTGATACCATGTAGAAATTATACAAATATATTTATATCAATGGATTCAATCCAATCTAAAAATGTACTAAAGATAGATACTGAATCACTTCTACAAATCAATTACGGAAATTAAACACAATCACCAATGACATGAAGCAAAGAAAGAATCAAATCAAACCAAAACATAGATAATTTCCAGGGGAAAGCTTGTTGCTCAAAACCCCTCTATATTCTATTGTATATTAACCATAAAATCATGAAACACTTACAATGCACTCTTCTCACAAGATTCTTCTGCACTTTGTTAATTGTCTCACACTGTCCTCGACAAAACTGACCAACACTTAACCAATTCTCAGCCTCTAAACAACCTGCCTTGCTTATGCAATTCCTAATGAATGCAAACCATATTATTGAGGAATTTTGGCCTTCCTAATCTATGAAAGGATCATGGGCACTCCAATGAATGTCTGTTTGCGTGCAAGCAACCTACTAATCACAAAACTGATAGTTAACGTCCCTTTCACCCTTGTCTCAACTGGGTCTCCACTGGAATTGACATGCATGCATCTATTAATAGTAAATCATCAGTTGCATGGCAGATCACTGATTGTGAATTAAATAGTATTTAAATCATTTGATCTCTCACTAGTGCAAAAAATAGTTACAACTAGTTCAACTAACTCTAACTCACTTAACTAAGTTAATTGATAACACATGCATTAAACTAATGCACCAACTGCAATTTGAAATCCATAACTAATAGAATTACTCTGCATGCCTCACCAACCACCCTCAACTTGAAATACATGAGCTAACTGAGTTTATCACACTCAGTTAACTGTTACAAGTTATCATGAGATAAGACTACATTTTATTGTATAATTTAATTAAGGAAAAATTAAATTATACATTGCACCAAATTTAGCCTACACTAGTGTAGGTGCTGCTAGGACCTATTGGTCCCACACTAGTGTGTGTGCTGAAATTTCTTGTTGGAATTCAACAATACTGGAAGGGGTCAGAGGGTTAGATCCAACCAGTAAAAGAGCCAGAATGCAGAAGCCACATAGTCCCCATGCAATGTGACGCAGAGGCTATGTAGTGACTCTCAAGGGCTTTCCATCTAGGGTTTTGGCCAGTTGAGCTTGTAGTGACAATGTGTGAGGTAATATCACCATATTTCCTATTAGATAGATTCTCTGTGAGGATAGATGTCTAAGCATCCAGTTTTTATTTAGAAAAATTACTGCATAATATATAAACCCTCAGTTGCTGCACCAGTTTTCCTGCATTGGGTTTTTCCAGGGACATTAGTCCAAAAATAACGGTGTCAAATGTGTCTATTATTTTCTATTGCTCAGATATTGTTTCCTCACTAGTTTTTTTTCCTCAGTTTTTTCGTGAAGGTTATAATGAGTGGATTTTGAATTTTCTTATAGAACAAAGTAAATAATGTGTTAATTAAATAACAAATAGAATACTTTCCATTAGTTGTTGCATCAAGATTCCGGGTAGTACAAATTTTTATACAGACATATGGCGGGAATATTTGAAGAATGCCAAGGGCATCACAAAAGGAAGATTTATTTGGAGTGAGTTTGAAAATACCTTCAGAGGGAAATATTTATCAAACAGATATTAAGATACCAATGAAAATGAGTTTTATGAGCTAAATATGGTACAATTGTTAGATGTAGAGTATACATACTAGATTTTTTGAATTGTTGAGATATGTGCCATATCTCAAGGATGAGAATGAAAATTTTCAATGATTTATAAGCGGGTTTCCCATGTCATTTAGAGACCACATTGATTTTTATGAGCCTCAAACTTTGAACGATGCTATGAAGAAATCAAATCACTGTTATGAGAAAGAGAAAATGAGACTTTATTTTAAAGGAATTCAGAAATCAAAAGGAAGTGGGAAATATAAGAATAAATGGTGCAAAAAGTTTAGTAATAAAAAGGAATTCAAGAAGGTTGATTTGAGCAGAAAATTGGTTAATTTAATAACGACCATGTGCATATACTTACAAGATATAAGTGCATGTCTAAGGTAAAATATCAACTGAAGTGTTGGATGTGTGGTGAGAACTAATGGAAAATAGGTTTCCTGCATTAGAAAAGTGCATGAACTTAGATTACAGTGCACAAAAATCTTGGACAATGGGTGACATAACAAAGAGCACGCCCAAAATTTATGAAGCGGTGGATAATCACTAGGTAGACCACCAGGAGTCCATCATTAAGATGGAACGTAAGTTGTACAACAGTTTTTTTTCCATTTTAACTGATTTGGGTTCTAACTACATTTATTTCATTCTAGAGATGATAGAAGAGTGCTAGGTGGCCAAGGAAAGGCATGTAGAACCATGGTTTATTCAGCTAGAAGCAAGAACCAAAAGAAGAATGAACTAATGGGTGAAGTCATGTGCATTTGAGCTCAATAACATGCCAACATAATCACACCTAAACTTGTTTCCCTTAGGTTCGTAAAAATGAGCCATCCTTCTTATTCCCCTTAGCCAACATGTTCAACCGACCTGCACTGCACTAATAGACACTTGAAGTTAAGTCGGATAATTTGAGTTAGTCGAGTCCACTTAGTTAGCTACTGAACTCAATTCAATGAAGACTAGTTGTGTTGAGGTTTGTTATGTGCAATTACGTATATAATAGAGAAACTGTGGAATAAAAGGAGAATTCATGCTATTAGGCATGGATTGGTTGTACAAGCACCATACAAAAGTGGACTACTTTGAAAATGAAATTTTTTGTTTAGATGAGCAAAGAGAAATTAGAATATTACAGGGCAAGAGAAATCCTACTACAGTGAGGTTGATCATGGCTATGCAAGCTAAGCATATTAGCAGAAATGGATTTATGTTATATGATGTGTAAATTTTCAACGATGACAAAGCCAACAATAAAATTGAGAATGAGGAGAGTGAGTTTTTGAAAATGAATCTAGTTTTGCAGTAGTATGATGATGTATTTCCAACATACTTCCCTAGATTACCTCCTCACATAGAGGTGTATTTCTTCATTGAGTTGATTCCTAGAGAAACACAAGCATCCAAGGCACCATATTAGATGAGCACTCCTAAGTTATTGGAGTTAAAGTTGCAGTTAAAAGAGATGTTACTCAAGGGCTACGTAAGGATGAGTGTGTCTACATGGGTAGCACCTGTGTTATTTGTGAAGAAGAAGGATGGAACCCTCAGATTGTACCATTAGATTATGTATTGATTACAAAAATTAAAAAAGGTTACTATAAAGAATAAGTATATGTTTCCATGGATTGATTACCTCTTTGACTAGGTGTGGGGAGCAGCAGTCTTCTCCAAGATAAATTTGATTTCATGGTATCATCAAATGATGATCAAGGAGGAATATATTCATAAGACCAAATTCTGGAAAAGATACATCCATTATGAGTTTTTAGTGGTACCCTTTGGGATTAATAATGCCCCAACTACACTCATGTGCTTGAGGAATACTTTGTTACATCCTTACTTGGACATGTTTGTCATTGTTTTTGTCGATATCATATTGGAGTATTCAAGGACTAAAGAAGAGAAAGAGAGCTAGAAGCACTTGGTTTTAGTTCTAAATTTGATGAGAGAGCACAAGATTTATGCAAAGCTTAGCAAGTACGATTTCTTTGAGTCATAGATACATTATTTGGGGCACATTTTCTTCAAGGAGAGGATATCAGTTGATCCAGAAAAGGTCAAGGCCATCATGGAGTGGCCACCATCGAGAAATTTAAATGATACCATATCATTCATGGGGTTAGTAGGCTATTACAAGAGTTCATCATAAAATTCTCTAGGATAGGCCACCCTATCACATCCTTGCAGAGGAAAGGAAATAAGTTTGAGTGGACAATTGAGTGTGAAACTAGTTTTGAGAAGTTAAAGATATTACTCACTAATGCACCAATGTCTAGGATTGTAGATCCATACAAAGAATTTGTGGTTTTTATAGATGCATGCAAGTAGGGGCTCGGTGGAGTCTTGATGCATGAAGGATAGGTAGTTTGTTATCCCATAAATTTAATGAGCATGAGGAAAAATATGTGACTCATGATTTGGAGTTAGCTTCCATCATTCATGAATTAAAGATGTGAAGGAATTTCCTACATGGTATGAGATTCACACTCATGAAATATCATGGAGGACTAAAGTACCTATTTAATCAACCCAAGTTGAATTCCAGACAAGATAGGTGGCTAACTATACTTAGTGAGTTTTATTTTGAGATCAAGTACATCAAGGGAAAAGAAAAAAAGCTTGTTGATGACCTCAATAGAAGGATTTAGTTGAGTCACTTGGTAGCGATAAGTTCTTATGGATTATACCTTGTGGAATGGGTCAAAAGTGCACGAAAAAATGATGATAAATATCAACAAATAAATGAAAAGGCACAACAAGATGCTGATGGTGGAAAAGATGAATAATATCATCTTAGGCATGCCGAATTTATTATATTCAATAATAGAATCTATGTACCAAGAAATGAGGATTTTAAAAGACTCACCATGAGAGAGTTTCACAAAAATCCATATTTCGGCAAACAGGTATACCAAAAGCCTCTCATGTATAGAAAGAAGTTTTATTATTGGCCTAGTTTGTAAAGGGAAATAGTTGATTTTTTTGCTAGATTTATAGAGTTCCAAGTAGTGAAGGAAAAATGAAAGCATCTAGCAGGTTTATTGTAGTCCACCCCCGTTATTAAATGGAAATGAGAGGTGATATCCATGGATTTAATTACAATGTTTCCTAGAAACTCCAAGAAACATGATGAAATTAGCTCATTTTTTAGCAGTCAAGTCCACCACTCGATTAGTGAAGGTGGAAAAAATATTGATAAAGGAGATTTTAAGGTTGTATGGACTTCACAAGAAGATTATTTTAGATATAGATTCCAAGTTAGCTTCCAAAGTTTGGAAGGAACTATTTCCAGGATTGGGGACCGAGTTGGCCTTTAGTACAACTTATCATCCACAGATGGATGGACAAACAAAGAGGGTGAACCAAATCCTCGAGGACATATTGAGGATGTATGTAATGCACCAACAAAAGAAGTGGGAAGAGTATTTTATAGTTGTAGAGTTTTCATATAATAAGGAGTACCACGATTCTTTAATTATGAGCCCAATTGAGGAACTGTATGGAAGGAGTTGTAATACTACTATTAGATGGAGTGATTCAGTCAATAGGGTCCTTATTAGACCTAATATGTTAAAATAAATAGAGTATAAAATGAAATTAACTACTAAAAATTTAAAGGTAGCACAAGACAAGAAAAAGAGCTATGTGGATCAAGATAGGGTGCATAAAGAGTTCCAAGTCAGGGAACATTTTTACCTGAGGGTTAGACCCAAGAAAATATCCTTAAAGATTAGGTCATGTGCCAATTTGGCACCATGGTATTGTGGGATTTTTGAGATACTTGAAAATATAGGACCAACGACCTATAGTCTGGCCTTACCTCCATCAATTAAAATCCATGAGGTTTTGCTTGTTTCTTTGCTTAAAATATATGTACAAGATTCTAATCATGTCACTGATTGGTCTGTTATCTCAAAATCAGACCTTGATAGGCTATTGATCAAGAAGAATCTAAGTAACTATTTCAAACCAGAGTTTTAGTTGAGGCTTAGCCTCCTCAACCTGTGAGGGCTCTCTCAATAGGTTTATGATTTTCAAATAATGATTAGATGGCTAACTGTATGAGTAAAATGGATAAAAATGGATAATTGGTTGTACTTCTAATAAAAAAAAATCTATTGGGCTTATGGAGTCAAGTGTTTTTTCACAAAACATGAATATCAGTTTCATTTGGAAGTCAGGGCATTTCAGGGTTTAGATGCATCAAAGAACAGTAGGACAGAAAATAAACACAGTTCATGAACATATGAAGGAAGTTAGAGCACCTTCAGTGAATTCTAAGTAACATACATTCATGCCACTGCAAGTAATTTAAAGAGGAAAACCATGAGAATATCAAACATCAATAACCCTTTCTGAATCCTGAGTGATGAAACCAATATCTCTGTATTAATATAAAAACACAGTTTCTGCTACAACAAAACAATATGCTTGTTAATGAAAATTTCCAACCCTATGAAATTCGACTTCTTGTCTCTTATAGAGTCATCATTAAATTCTTGGATTCTCTCCAAACACTTGAGAAAAATTCAAATTTGCTAGCTTGACACCTATCAACTGCTAAAACAAACTTTTAATTACATCTGACAGTTAAACTGTCTGTTCTAGAGTCCTAATACAACTAGGATTAAAACTCCTTCTTATGAATAAAAAAACCTTATATAGGAATTAAATATTATTTTTTATAGCTTCTCCTCCATGAGGTCGAATTTGGATGTTTACCATTCACTTAAAGTCACCCTACTGCTGATGATAAAACTTCCCTAGAAATTAGGAAACATGTTTCCCTGTTTTTAGGCTTAGGATCCTTTTGGTTTCTTGAGATGTTCTGACCACTTATAACTTATGAATTCAAGGCTAATTGATTTTAGTAACATGATTGACATATTTCTCAAGTTATACCTTCATGCCATATGTGTAAAATCTACTTTGAACTTTTCAAAACAGTGAAAATAGATCTGCGCTATGAAAGTAGCGCAGTTTCGTAGCGCTTTTCATAGTGCAGTGTTTTCACTCCTTTATTCAACATATTTCAATATTTTCTTTCATGATAGCATTTTTCTTTACTTGAAACACTTCCACAAGAAGTTTCAAAACCAAACTCACAAAGATTCCTTCAAAATTTGTTATGAAAAATGATGAAAAGACTGATTCAACAAATTATTCCTGTTTCTTCCCTCAAAATTAGGTCTTGGGACAGGGCCTTTATCTTCTCATCCATGATGTATTTTGAGAAACTGAAGGAGGGTTTTTTAGCTCGTGCTGTCTAGAATAAAAAATCCCTTGGTTTTTTGAAATACTTCTCCTGCTGTCCAGAAACTGTCCTTGAAAAACATGTGTAAAATAGGAAAACTCTGTTTTATGAAAATAGGGCTTCAAAGGAAACCTTATATCCCCCACTTCATAATGCATTTAAATAAAATGAGAGATTTATTTGTAGTTAGGGACGTTAGAAAGAAAAACCTCTTTCAGTTTTCAAAAATTCATTTTCAGTTTCCTGGAAACCTCTTTTTAAATTTACTACTAAAGCCAGGAAATTGAATTTTTCTCTTCATGGTGAAAGGCTACTTCAACAATTTCACAGCGTGCTACGAAACTGCTGTGCATGCTCATTTTTTGAAAATTTCTTCAGAATTTGTACCTTGGAGATGTTAACACCTCATAACAACTGATATTTTCAAAAAAATATATAGTAACATGTCTTCTCCAGCTCATCATTAAGCCCTTGCATCTTTTTGAACATTATGATCATGGATAGATCATTTTCATATGTGTCATGTCCACCAATCATTTCCATAAAAACTTAAATGCTTCCACTGATAGCTGAAAATCTGTAATGTTCCCAATTTTTAGCCTCAAGCTAAGATGGAACATTATAGTTGCACATTTTATTTTTGTTTAATAAAATGGGCAAGGAGACACCTTAGCCCCTTTTAGATGAAGAAATAACACTCCTCATGTGAAAAGGAGGAGAATAAAGCAACTGAAACAAACACCAAGGGTGTGAATGGAACTCAGCTCACTTGGATTAGTCATCTTTGACTAAAGTCAATAGCGTTGCCTATAGAGGAGAAGTGTCCTAGAGAAGCTGCGCAATTTTGGAGGGAAGAGATTCACATGAGGGTGGAAACCCTAATTGGTGGGACCATGGTGGAGAAGAGTTCTCTCATTTTATATGGAGGAGATGGTAGCCGATTTTAATTATGCTATGTTTTAGATTTTTAGACTTGGGTTTGAAAAAGCTTGCATCTCCGGGCTGTTTAGCAGGGTGATGGTGCCCTCGGGCACTACGGTGTTCTCGGTCGGGAATCCCTACCTCTTCCTTGAGGAAGGATGAGCATTAAGATACATTTACTTAATCTGGCATTGGCCACAACTTCATTCATCTTCTACAGCATTATTTCTGTAGCAGAGAGGATGTTGTGTAGCTGGATGCAGCTAGAGAGGAACTCATGGAGTCTCTCTTGTCTTGTTTTCTTCAGTGGAGGAGTGATCCACTCATTAGAGGAGCTGCAAGGAGGATTCCTGGGCTTCATTTCAGACCAATGGCATAAGGCCACACTTCTATCATCTCCCACTGCACAGTCCATGAGAGAAACTGCGTTATTTTGGAGGAGGTAGTGAGAGAGGGGTTTCTGGAGCTTCAAGGAGGATTTTTTTAAGACAAAGGGATCAGCCCTTTGTATTGGAGACATTATTAGAGGAGGGAAATCAGATTTCAGATCAGCCATAGCCTCATTTTCATTTTTTATCAGTTGCAGTGACAACTAGGTTGTCACATTTTGGGTTTCTACAGCATTTCTAGCAATCTTCATAGATTGGCTAGAAATCATGTATTTCAGCCCATTTATCTTTTATTGGGTTATTTATTTGTATCCTTCAACATCATGTACATTTTATACATATTTATCAGCTGCTACTTCATATAGACTACGCAGGCATGGTCTTCCGGCATTTTGTGTAGTTGCAGCAGCATTTGTATTTTAGGGTGTAATCATGGGAGGTTGATTCCTATTGCAAAAGGGGTTCATTCCTCATGATATTTCTTGTATTTTATTTTTGACATAATAATACATTGATGGCTGTAGTATTTTACCTCTTATGGTGTATTTCAGAATTGCAGAGTTATTGGTTATGTTCATGTATTGCTGTAGCTCTCTCATTGAGCCTTGTTTTAGAGATCTAGTTTGGGGAGATCTGAATAACCCTTCTAGATGTATTTATTTGAGCTCATATTCCGCATAGGATTTTTATATTGAGTATTTTAGGGCATCCCAGCACTGGTTTTTCTTATTTATGCAACAAATTCCTTATATAGCGTCCTCAAGGACCCTGTAGCAGAAATTCCCAAGGTGGAATATTGCATATCCATAGGCAGAGTCTGAGAAGGGCCAGCTAGCCTCAGGATTTATCCCTTCTTTAGAAGGAGTCATATCCTGTAAATTCCCCATAATTCAATCTCTGAAATGGACTTGTGATAGCTCACTGAAGAAGGAATTGGAATATCTTAAGATATTCCCGATGGAGCAGCATGTTCCTAAAAAAGGAACTTTACAGTGGTATCAGAGCATCATCTTGGCTCGGCCTATGCCCAATATTGATTGCCATCAGCAAGAGGATCTTCTCTCTAAGGAGAGGATATTGACAGAGGAAAAAAGGAAGAGGAATGAAGGAAGAACATGTTTCCCTTCTTCTTTTCTAGACCATTGAGCACACCATTAAAGATCTGCTGAAAGGGGAAAATTTTGGAGAAATTTTCTGAAAAGGGTTTGTGGATGGAAAAAGCCCTATATATTCTCATGGAGGGTGTGAGCATTCAGCCACACATGCAAATCCACAGCGCAGTACATTTCCCATAGCTACTGCAAGAAGGATGGATGGAAAAAAGTTGAGCCCTTTGGAGGAGCAGCGCTGCAAACTCAAAGGTATGATTCATAATGATTGATTTCAAAGTTCTATTTCATGTTCTCATGCAAATGAGAGATCATATGTTGCAGTCACAAAATTTTTTGCAAAGGGGGTTGCTGAAAACCAATGTGAAACATGGTGTGACAAAACTTCAAACACTTTGCATGCGTGGAGGGGAACCATGAAACAAAAGATCATTCCATCTTTCTAGAGGGGGAGAAATCAAGAGAATAACTTGATAGAGGCAATACCCCCATTGTATGAAGGGTACTCTTCCATTTTTGAGGATGTGGAGATATTTCTGTCTAAGGAAGGCCAAGGCCTCTCAATGAGGAGGAGACACACTCACATGTTGGTAGAGAGGAGGTGCATAGATGAATCTGCAGTGCTGCACCATTGGAAGAAGAAGAAGATTAGGAGGATCAACAAGAAGGGATGATGGAAATTCACCCTTATCTATTTCAGGGATTTTCTTCACATGGGAGAAGGAGTGCACTTCACAGTAGAGAGAGAGAGGACCTTTCATTCCTCTCATATACACAATCCACTTCATATCTTGATGTCTCACTTTTGGAGGCTTTCCGCTTGGGAGGCCATATGATCTAGAGATGATGAGAGGCATCATGATTTTTGGTTCACCACTCTTGGATTCCATAGGGATGGAGACACTTGAGGAGTCCATTACAGCGCAGAGAGTTTGGGGGCAAGCTCATGGAGGAGGGTTACACACTCTCATTTTCAGTACCACCCATTCTCATCAGTTTCACTGCGTAGACAAAGTTGTTGTATGGATGGAGGATAGCATCTTCATGATGCCAGATGACTGCTCCATGGATTTGGTGAGAGAGAGGTCACTTCCTTTGGGGAAGAACTCTTTCAAGCTTTGGAGTAGAAGGGGGCCACTCATGCTTATATTTCCCAGGATCGGGAGATTCTTTGGAGATGATAGTCTCTCAAGGGAGGCTCATTTTCAGAAGTCCTTATTTCTATTTGAGCATGAGCAGCTACATGATGGCATGGCAGCAACTAGAGGATGAATTTGGCATGAGGGGATGTCAAGGTAGCAGGTAGCAGCGTGATGGAGCACCACATTGCAGAATACCAGCATTTTCTATGTGGAGGATTGATCCATGTTGGAGGACTCAACTTTTGGTTGAGAGGTCCCAGGATCTTGATGCATGCATGATTTTTTGATGGCCTTGATGGAGATGGTAGATACCTAGTGGATGAAATGATCATCTATCATCATGGAAGACTCTTCTTGACTAGAGTTTCTAGTCTCAAGGAGAAATTATTTGCATGCAGCATATGAGGACTTCCTAGCTTTTCACTTGGATGCATACTTTGTCTTTCTAGAGGAGTTTACTTGGGAGGGCATTCAGCATGATCTACATCAGCATACGGATAGATGCAGAGCCCGATTGATTTTGGAGAGGTTGGCACAACCATTCCCTTACTCATTGGAGGAGAGGGAGAACATTCAATTGAGCCATTTCAACTCAAGAGCTCTAGTGCAGGATGGAGGAGGTATAATTTCATGTTTGGTATTGTACTTATTTTCATTGATTGAGGAGCATGATGCATCAAGGAGGCTTTTTCCTTCTTGCACTTTTCATGAGGATGTACTTGCAGCTACTTGTAGCCTTGATTTTGGATAATTTTGTGAGGGTTGTGGGGGAAGCCACATGTTTCTCAGTGTGCACCATTGACACCAATTTTTATTCTCATGTTTTATCTTATGATGAGATTTTGTGGCAGAAAATAAGTGGCTAGTACAACACTTGTTATTTGTGATCTTGAGGCAGGCCAAGGAGGCACTGCACAGGTTCCATGAAGTGGAACTTTAAACCACTCTCCGGTTGTCATTTGGCAACTTGCTTTTATTGTGTATTGCTCCTTGTATTTCAGATGTTGGTACACTCATGAGGAGAATTATCTATAGAGTTTGTATGTACATCCCATTGGGAGAAATATTCTCCCCATTGTATATGTTTTATTTTGCAAGAGATACCATGGGCAAACCATGATTGCCACATTGCTACTTGTATCTTCTTGTGGGAGGGACCACTTGGAGAATTTGCAGAGGCATTTCATGGCTTATTTTTCTTGATGGGGTAGCTTGGGCCATTCTTGGAGGCCATAATTTTCCAGCAAAGACAAAGGCAGCCCCATATGAGAAGCATATGGAGAGAGGGCCATCATGAGAACACAAGCAAAACTCTCCATTCAGCCCCAACACATTGCAGAAACCGGGGGTTGAGATTTCTATTTGGATGATTGCATGGATGAATGCATCATCATTGGGAGACATATTTTCCCATGCATATCATCACTCCTACCTTAAGGAAGCCACATTACAGCAAGAAGGATTCCAATACACCTTCTATCTTTCCATGAGGAGCATTGTTGACAGCTTGCATACTTGGGAGAGAGCATTGGAGGACATGATTATTGCAGCATATTTGAGCAGTGGTGGGACCATTGATGAGGAGGCCACAAGAGAAGAAGTGGGAGACAATTTTGTTCTCTCTATGCAGTTGCTTGAGGGCAAGCAACATGTGGGAGGGGAGGACTCTAATGTTCCCAATTTTTAGCCTCAAGCTAAGATGGAACATTATAGTTGCACATTTTATTTTTATTTAATAAAACGGGAAAGGAGATACCTTAGCCCATTTTAGATGAAGAAATAACACTCCTCATGTGAAAAGGAGGAGAATAAAGAAGCTGAAATAAACACCAAGGGTGTGAATGGAACCCAGCTCACTTGGATTAGTCATCTTTGACTAAAGTCAATAGCGCTACCTATAGAGGAGAAGCTTCCTAGAGAAGCTGCGTAGTTTTGGAGGGAAGAGCTTCACATGAGGGTGGAAACCCTAATTGGTGGGACCATGATGGAGAAGATTTCTCTCACTTTATATGGAGGAGATGGCAGCCCATTTTCATTATGCTATGTTTTAGATTTTTAGACTTGGGTCTGCAAAAGCTTGCATCCTCAGGCTGTTTAGTAGGGTGATGGTGCCCTCAAGCACTAGGGTGTTCCCGGCCAGGAATCCCTACCTCTTCCTCGAGGAAGGATGAGGATTGAGCTACATTTCCTCAATCCGGCATTGGCCACAGTGTCATTCATCTTCTACAGTGTTATTTCTGCAGCAGAGAGGACGTTGTGTAGTTGGGTGCGACTAGAGAGGAACTCATGGAGTCTCTCTTGTCTTGTTTTCTTCAGTGGAGGAGTGATCCACTCATTGGAGGAGTTTCAAGGAGGATTACTGGGCTTCATTTCAGATCAGTGGCATGAGGCCACACTTCTATCATCTCCCACTGCGCAGTCCATGAGAGAAACTCCGTTATTTTGGAGGAGGCAGTGAGAGAGGGGTTTCTAGAGCTTCAAGGAGGATGTTTTTGAGACAAAGGGATCAACCCTTTGTATTGGAGATATTATTAGAGGAGGGCAATCAGATTTCAGATCAGCCATAGCCTCATTCTCATTTTGTATCAGTTTCAGTGACAACTAGGTTGTCATATTTTGGGTTTCTCCGACATTTCTAGCAATCTTCATAGATTGGCTAGAAATCATGTATTTCAGCCCATTTCTCTTTTATTGGGATATTTATTTGTATCATTTAGCATCATGTACATTTTATACATATTTAGTAGCTGCTACTGCATATAGACTGCGCAGGCATGGTCTTCCGGCATTTTGTGTAGTTGCAGCAACATTTGTATTTCACGGTGTAATCATGGGAGGCTGATTCCTATTGCAAAAGGGGTTCATTCCTCATGATATTTCTTGTATTTTATTGCTAAAATCATAATACATTGATGGCTGTAGTATTTTACCTCTTATGGTGTATTTCAAAATTTTAGATTTATTGGTTATGTTCATGTATTGTTGTAGCTCTCTCATTGAGCCTTGTTTTAGAGATCTAGTTTGGGGAGATCTGAATAACCCATATATATGTATTTATTTGAGCTCATATTCTGCATGGGAGTTTTATATTGAGTATTCTAGGGCATCCCAACACTGGTTTTCCTTATTTATGCAACATCTTCCTTATACAACGTCCTCAAGGACTCTGTAGCAGAAATTCCCGAGGTGGAATATTTGACATCCATAGGCAGAGTCTAAGAAGGGCTAGATAGCCTCAGGATTTCTCCCTTCTTTAGAAGGATTCATATCCTATAAATGCCCCATCATTCAATTTCTGAAATGGACTTGTGATAGCTCACTGAAGAAGGAATTGGAATATCTTAAAATATTCCCGATGGAGCAGCATGTTCCTGAAAAAGGAACTTTACAAAATCCATGTCTTCGACCTTGATGATGTCCATAATCTTGCTGTTACAATATTTTTAACTTATCCCTTACCTATCCTGAAAAGTAGGAACATGTTTCCTGCAATATAGCTTTAACCCTCATTTATGCTCCTTGAATCTTTGGATGACAAAAATGAACCCTTTAAGACAATTGAAATGTGTTATCACTTTCATATAACCATGTCCATCAACCTGTGCAAAATTGAGTCCATGAAAGAGTGTGCAAAGATCTGATCTGTGTGTGCTACGAAAATATCACTGTTTTCCTAGCACAGAAACTATGCATTTGTAACACATCTCTTAACATCAAATTTTCTTTGTCTTAACACCTGAAACTTCATTGGTGACTGATTTCCATCTTCTAACAGCATCAAAACTTCAAAAATATGGTGTTTACCTCTTGGAACCTTATCAAAATTTTTAAAACTACACCTACAGCAGTTTCATAGCGCGCTAGGAAACTGCTGTGTATGTCACCTACAACAGTTTCTTAGTGCACTAGAAATTGCTGTGTGTCTCCATATTTACACAGTTTCTTCATCATATTTAAACCTTGAGAATATCTACAGTCTTTAATGAGGACTTTGATGCTAATAGACTTTGAAAACACTGTAAGTCAACTTTGCCATGGTTTCCAAAAGTGATGACCTTCCCAAAACAAAATTATCTGAGGGTTTTGTTACTTACTGTCTTACTTCTACTGTAGCTGAACTTATTTAGAGTTTTCCAATTTTATTTCAAGATCCTCAATGTGCCTCTTTAACCTTCTGTTAGTTTCCTACAAACTGTGATGTATCAGCCTCACTTGAATTCAAGACAGTCAGCATTGCATGGTATATTAATCAGCCTCGCCTAAAAATAGTAATCAGCCTCGCTTGATATATAAGAGAAGTTTTGGTAAGAGATTACCATAAGATTTAGCATTCGAAAACAACCTCACTTGATTAGGAACTCAGCCTTGCTTGTCAGCCTCGCTTGATTTCAAGATGAAGGAAGCTTGGGTTTCAGTTTACCATGAGCTTATCATTCGAAAGGGCATGTATGTATTGCTTCTTTACATGAGAAAATAAAACAAAAGACCAGCCCCTTTTGAATTTTGAAAATAACTAACATAAATTACCTCCAACGAATGTAATGATGATTTTAAATGGTTGCATGCATGAGAAATGACTCCTAGCTGGCACGTAATGATGAATAATTAATGCAATTTGAGTGATTTGATGACTTGACATAACTTGATATGAATCCCCGATTTCATAGCGCGCTTAATGCATTTTCTGGGTTTTGTGCTACGAAAAGAGCAGCGTTTTTGTAGTTCAAAATAGACTTTTTACATTGTCTGTGCTACGAAAACGTGGTTTCATGGCTTAATAAAAAAAAAATTCAAAATGGTTAAAAATTTGACTCTCTAAACATGATATGAGAGTGTCAAGGTATGAAACAAGGTTGTTAGACTTTATTACATGAATGAAAATGATACTCTAACCCTATCACTTAACCCCTAAAAACCTAACATAACTTCACACCTATCTAAAAACCATGACTAGGAAAAAAGCAAACTATCCAAGATTGGAAATTTTTTTATAGTGATAACATGGTCTATGTTACAAATGGAGATAGAGGGAGAGTTCTAGCCAGATCCATTGTGCATTTTAGACCAGAGGAGTCTCACTCTCTAGAATCTGGCCATAGAGCAATTAAAAGTGTAGTGGATGCACTTTGGGCCCAAGGAATCCACTTTGGAAATGGTTGATTCCATGAAGAAAACTTATATATTTTTTTTGTTAGTTGAGGAAAATGTATATATATATACTGTAAAGAGCTATAAATATAAATCTCCATGGACAATATGATGTTTTTTTACTTTTAACATGTTTTATTTGTTGTATATGGACAGAGAACACTAAAGATGGTGTTCTTCTAAGGGGGAGGGGTTCGTAACAACCCAACTTGTAATTTGCTTGTGCATGCCATGTAAATATGTTTTGTATTTTGAATTTTGAAAATTTAAATGGGATAAGTAAGAGACACAGATTCCAAGGGACTAATGAAGGTCAAAATTTCTTGGGAAATTTAGCTTATTTAATGAAGGAAGAAACTAGATTGTTGGTAAAAACATTGAAGGATGGTTGTTGAATTTCAAATGAAGTGGTGTGGTGTTTTAAATGGGACTAGTTTTATGAATTATGGAATGCAAAAGAAGGGACACAACCCATGCTTGCTTGGGAACTACATAAGACAAGAAAAAGGGAAAAAAACCAATTGCACATGAACTATGTGCATAACTGGGAAAAGGTAGGAAGTCATCTTGGGGAAGATTTCAAAGTAGGAGAGAGAGAATTCACAACAACAACAAAAAATGTAGGGTTGAATTGCAAGGTATTCATGGAAAGAGATAACACAAAAAATTAATAGAGAAAGTTGTTTTTTAACAAGAAAAACTCCTGGAAAAAGACAAGGAGAGCGGCGCGCCAATTATTATAATCAATTCTTAACACAAGTGTACAAAAAGAGATGAATTTAGCTGGACATGAAAAACTGCTAAAAAAAAAAATGGTTGTCTAAATTTCTTAGATCTGCAATAGATAGTCAAAACAAATGCAACAGAAACCCAGATCTGTGCAGTAAAGGTAGCTAAACATTCAAATGAAATAAGGTTTTCTCCAAATATCCAATGGAAAAGAAAAGATATATAAAGAATTTTATATTATGTTAACACCTGGGAAGTGAACAAAGAATGATGTTCCATCCCCTCTCAATCGTATGGTTCTTGGATGTCCTCAACACTTCATATTCAAAGTTTGTCTCTCTCAATGGTGTAGAAAACCCAAGACATGTTGAACTCAATGGGAGCTCAAAAAGAAAAATAATAATTTAAGCGATCAAAGTATGAAAATTAAAAGAGGATAAAAGTCTGACCATGATAAAAGGATCAAAGGTAAATAATGAAGGGAAAACCCTCCTATTTATAACAAAATATTGATTTATCCTTGATAATGGCACATAATAAAATATTATTAACCAAAATCTAGATGTAACTGCTTGGAATATATTATTATATTTTGTTGGAGGGAAAAGGAGTTTAAATTGGTTCAATCCTTTTATTTAGAAATAATAAACAAATAAATGATTTATTGATCATTTCAAGGATGGGGTTAAGGAATAATTTAACAAATAATGATTTATTTTACCATCCCTAAATGATTTAGTCAAATTTAACAAGGAATATTAATTAAATAATGATTTAATTAATTATTCCAAGAGTATAATAAGATAAATAATGATTTATCTAATTATTTATCATTAGTTGGGTTTTATGAATAGGAATATTATTTAAACAATGGTTTAATTAATTATTCCTAGAGGAAAATCAAATAAAGAAGGATTTACTTAATTATTATTCATGGGGTTTCTTGTTTGGACTAGAAATAAATTAATAAACTATGGTTTATTAAATTATTTCTTATAGTGAAAGCAATTTTACTATGGTAAAATTGGTCTTACATGGTGTATTTCGACCCATCTAATTGTAAATGGTTAGATGACAGAAATTTGGTGTAATATGCATGAAAATACTTGGCTTACTTGTGTTTATAAGTGTAAATTGATAATTAGAATTCATATGAGGATGTGATTTATGTGATTGAGATATTTCATGAGCTGAATGGTCATAAACAAAGATCATGTTACAGGAATTTAGTTTGTTAGATAGTGTTGTAGTTGCATTAGTTGATGTGATTAGTTACATTAGTTGAGGTGATTGCATTGTAGTGTAAATGGATAGTCTGAAAGGATTTGTAATATTGTTTAATTGTATGTTGCAATGTTGAAGAAGTTAGCATGGTTTCTAGTATGATTATTGATCTTTCAAGACTGAAGGGAAGGAGACTTGTTTCTATCCATGGAGAATGCATTCTCTATATGTGTGTGTGTGTATGTGTGTGGGTGTGTGTGCATGTGTGCACGAGTTTTTGAGTTTGGTTCATTTTTTTACTCAGCTGAGATGTATGATCGGGCCAAGTAAAGTGAGTTTTGTGTTTTTTAATTATCTATTCCAACTCTTTATACATTTGGAAAGAATGGCATGAGAAAGTTGCATTGTTTTTTACATCATTCTACTGAGCGATGTTTTTCCAAGTTATGCATAAATTTCCCTGAAATCCATTATCAGACGAGCATTGAGCATAATGCTTGAATAAACTAAAAAATCATAGAGAAACCATGAAATTATCAAGCACTGGAATTAGCTAAATTTCTGAAAATTTATTTTAAAAATAAATTTTTCTATTTTACAGGTTGTCCAGGTCGAAGGTTAGGATGTTAGCTTAAAGGGCCGAACCTCAGCGAATCTCCATCCTAACCTATGGTGGATGAACAAATGATGTGGTATCTTGGTCAGAATTTATTTGAGTCAGGGGGTCAGGGAATTTAGACAGGTCTATTTTGGAGCGACCCTAGCCCAAAGCTTTTGGAAGACACGGAGGAGGTTAAGTTAACCCCTAGGTCTGCGGTTGTGGGTTGGAACTTGGTTCTATAGAAAGAGTTGCTGCAATAACATGATGACCAATGATTATTTAGCTTTGATCCACCTTCCATGTGGACTTGACCATGATGATAGTGCCCACTGGTAGTATTCTACGTGTGCCACCGCATGGCTGCCACTTGGAGGTAAAGAAGATGTGTCAGGGTTTAAAATGACCTATTTTAAAAGGGCCATAACTTTCAATCCATAAGTCAAATTGAGGAAAATTTTATATCATTGGAATATTCTTGATAAGGAAGATGCAACGATATTGCATATTTAAAGTTTTAAGGAATTTGGAAATAGTCAAAAATTTTATTTCTTGTTCCCATAAGTATACCTTGGGAGTTGGATCTACATAGTGACTTCCTTCTACTAACTCTAGTTGGGTTATGGAGTTACGAGGTGGGGTGTGTCACACACACATAACTATTAGTTATATGAAGCTTAACATATTAATTTGTTACCTTGACATACCAACACAAAGAAAGATAATTTGGAGCATGATGACCTCATGTTATTCACACATATCAAACCCACATCAATCACACATATTCCAAGGAACCCAAGGACATATCAAAATGCTAGTATCCATATCAAAAACATGTTTAAAATCCAAATTTCTTGAATATTAGAAATCACAGTAGTTGTAAATCAAAGAAAATGATCATATGCATTAATCAAATTGTTGTATTAATTTTTTTCTATAATTCTTATCAGATCCAATCTTAAACCTAATCTCTGACAATACCAGTATGTATCTAAGCCTCTAAATTTCTCTTTGAAGGCCCATCCATTCCAATTGTTGAACCTAGGCTATGATACCACTATGTAGCACTCCCTTCCACCCCCTTATACTGCTCTAGGTTGTGGGAGGTGTTATTTATTACTCTAATCCAACATCCAACACCTGTTATAAAGATGGTGTTACAAAAATCCTCCTTACCAACCTTTTTAAAACTAAAAACCAATACTATTATCACATTCAACTCATTGAGAGATTTATAGTTAATCCACATCAACATTGAGCTGGCATATGAAATCCATGTGGAACTACCACATTAAAATAATTTTAGTTGATGTCATCACTTAGTTCCTACATGGCCCCCAAATGGTCCACATCAAGTTTACATGGCACTAACACATCAACTCTTCCGTGGGGTTCAAATAGGCCTCCACCCTTCATGTTTTGCAATGATTTTATTTTTTATCTGGTAAGCAAGCAATCTGACTTGATAGCATTGTGGAAAATTTCTACACTCCCAAACCCATAGATCCATAGATATTACTCTTCTTGGTGACAATCCGACCCAACGCCCATCCAAGCCTCCATAAGGGGTGCATTTCTTCTAACCGTGGATCATGAACTCCCAAATCAATTCTAGCATGCAAGGATAGAATCCAACCATATTTCCTTGTTGACCCTTATCCACCTGATATACCTATGGATCTTCAGGATACCATATTCAATCGAATTTAATGCATTAAAGGTCTTGTGCACTATGGTCTCCATGCAATAAGTAAAACATAGTTATTTGGTCCAAAAGAAATTCAATCCACAAATAAAAGTGATCACTCCCAAATCTCTGGACTTCCAGATATCTGAGTCATTTATGCCACAAGGAGAAAATATGAAAATGGAGAGATATGATTATCCCTAAGTTAAACACTTCTATCAACTCCCCATGGATTTCCATATTTCCATGTAAGAAACAAAGGTAAATATAGCCTCATAAAGATCAAGTCCATTTACAAAGTGGAAAAGCTACAACTAACCGAGGTTTTTGAATTACTAGATTTTCTCTAGGGCATTTAGGGGAAAAATAGACTAAGAATTAAGAAAAAAAATTATGACTTAGGGCATTATCCCAAACACCAAATTCTGAGATTTATCACCAAGGCCTGAACATAAGCTCTTGGAAATGTTGTACCCTATATAGAATGAATAATAGGGCACCAATGGGACCCAAATTTCACCAAATCAATAATAAGAGAAAGGTAGGGTTCCAAAGGTCAATTCACCCAATTTTAAGAATTCCATCTCTATTATCTATCATAGGTTAGTTAACTTCATCATTAATATAGGACTTCTTCATTAATTTTCAAGAATACATACAAATTAGTGTGATTATAAAAGAGATCTGTAGACCATGTATTAAGCATTGAATCCTAGGTTATTTAGCTGATTACAATTCTCTATTACAACAATATGTAAGTGTGCATACCTCATGGAAACATCATGTTAGTCATAGGCTAAATGACTGTCATCTCTAACCAGATACTCATTTTAGCACACAAGATGTAAATTAAACTCATAAATGGTAAATTATCCTTTAATAATGGTTATATAAATGAGTTACCCAAATTCATAAACATACCAGATAATGGAAAAATTATAATAATATAACAAGTTAGTCTTGAGTTAGTTCCAAACCATCAGTCATGATCATATTAGGCAACTTGCAATTCACTAAGATGGAAGTAACCACATCATTCAAGAATTCATTAACACCATGGAAAAACAGGATAATTGGTCAATCATTAATATATAGTGATTCATACATTCTTTCATGAATGATATAGGAACTTAAATCATCCATAAATCAAATATGCATAAATCATTGTACTTATCTACACAATTTAAATCAACTAGAAATTGGAGAAGGGACTTCCACTCTCCACCCAACTATAGGCTATTGACACTGTAACTTTTCTTATAGCTGATCAACCTAAATCTAGGTCCAAAGTCTGGGGTAATTCTTCCACAGGGTTAAATTAACACCATTGGGTTGGTAAAACACTTAGGATATGGGATTCACTGTCTAGGTGGTTTAATGATTATACAACAAGCACGACAATGATCCACTTGATTCATGAGTTTCAAAACATATGGCATCACCAAAATTTCAAAGGGATGTGTTGCTTGGCTTCGTAGGAATGATTCCACTATGTAGGTGGTTTAACGACATATTGGAAAGAATTAAGTGGTTTCACAAAAAACAACAAGAACTTAGTGGTTTCATAACCAACAAAAAAACTTGATAGTTTAAGAGGAAACAACAAGCACACATTAGGTAGGTGTTTTAAAAACAAATTGGAAAGTTATAAGTTGTTTCATAAACAAAACAAGCACTTAGTGGATAAATTTCAATCCTTAAACAACACACTAGAAACAAATGCTCACACAAGGATTTAAATGGAATCAATCACAGTCACATGAATAAAAAACAAAATTCAGAAACCACGATCTCAAGATTACAGGGAACAAGATAAAAGTTAGTTCCAATGTTGCTCAATCATTCATGATATACTACATAACTTCCATTCTATCAAGAACTAGTCAAGAGCCTTCCAAATGAATATGAAATCCTGCTTGAACTAGCACAAGTGAGAAATAGTGCCCCAAATCCATTTCCCTCCACTATGAGGGTGTATATTTCCTTCTCAAAATTTTCTCATGAGTTCTTGAGAGAGAGAGAGAGAGCCCCTCCTCATTTCTCTTTTTTTTTTTCTCAAGAGCACGTCATGGATATTCAACACAATATTAAGGATGGATTTTTCGTCTATTTACAAATGGGTAGAAGGAGAATGGAAATCACCTCCCCTTCGAATACCTAAATCCAATTTCATCCATATTTTGATTGAACTCTTCCAACTTCATGTTGGGAAAAATACTGAGAGGGGGGGGGGGGGGGGTGAATCAGTATTTACTGCATATTCAAATCTTTTTACTTTTCCACTTTCTAAAACCCATACGCTACTTTCCTGATACAGACTCGCATATATACGCGGATACCCTTTATGAAACTCGCGTATACACAGAGATCTAATTATGCCATTAGTTCTTCACTTATATCATTCCATCATTCATTCATTAGATGTTCTATAAACAGTAAACATGTGCAGTAAGAACAGAATAAACCATCACACAAAGCATCGCACATGAACACCAGGATTTTTAGGTGGAAACCCAAGTCGGGAGAAAACCACCACTGCAGTTGCTCAGCCTTCAATATGTTATTATAGAGAAAACATCTTACAACATATGTGCTGGCGCAGACTTGACCAGCACGCAGGCATCCACCTGCGCTCGTTTACCAGCCTCTCCTGGAAGGGAGCTCCAACCCCCTGACTCGTTTACCAGCCTCTCCTGGAAGGGAGCTACGACCCCCCGGTCTCGTTTACCAGCCTCACCTGGAAGGGAGCTACAACCCCCTGACTGAAGGCTACAACCTTCAGCACCACCTTGGACCACGTTTCATCAATTTTCACACTGGATCCAACAACTTCAAAAGAACAACACTTGCAGGCCACATTTCATCATATTTTCATACTGGACCCTTTCCATACTTTTAAGCACAAACATATATCACCAACAGATACTTATCAACGACGATCGATAATCCAAACACAATGTATCGTATCAATATTTTCATACCCTTTGCTTCAGCAAACCCCAGTTTGCATATGCGTTTTCACTTCACCGATGTCGCGTATATACGCGCTTTCGTCCACATCAACCGTATACATCCGTATAAACTTTACCGCGCATAATAATATCTCTTTTTCTTTCGCCCAAGCCGCGCATATACGTCAGGCTTCTTCCGCGGCAAAGTAGCGTATAGATCTTCATCCATATATATATTTTTTGGATCGTATGTTCGCCGTATTTACCCTTTCACTTCTCGCATGTGATGTTCACCTCAATTCGCATCTAGGCCTTCCATAAGCAGATCTAGTAGATACAAGTGAATTTCAGATCTAGATCCCCTTCTTCATCATTGGTGCATCATACATTCAGATTTATCTTCAAGTGTAACCCTTTCCATTCAGATCTACTTCAGAGAGAAGTATTCATTCAAGCTCAGACATCTTGCACCCACACTCATGATTTGCACAATGAATTTCTTCTCCTTATATAGGTTTATCCTTTTCAATACCATGAGCCCCTTTTTCAATACCATGGGCCAAAACAATACCATGAGCCCAAAACTACCTAGACGGGGTCAATTAGGCGGATCATTACCCAATACCATGGGTCAATACCATGGTGGTTACCCTTGGTTTTGCACTTTTTGAGCGCTTTAGCCCATACGCGACTTGGCACGTTCTTTTCCGCGTGCATACGCGACTTCCTTTAGACAGATCCGCGTATTCATAGAGACATACTCTTTTCATCATACTTTGAGCACATTCTGAATTCCTTTCTTCATTGCCTTCTGTATACATTGTAGATACATCATATTTTCTTCATCAAGAACATATTCTAGCAAGCACAACTTCATCAAGTAAGTTGTCATCATCTTCATCAAGAGGATTTCCATTTAAGGACAACACTCAGCGCCATATTGCTAACAAACATCATATCACATCAGATTTACATCATTTACCAAGTTCACCAGGTCAAGACTAGCTTCATCAGGTGGATTTCCATCAAGGACAACACACGTCAACAGTCGCATGTCTTCATCTTCATTCAGTGGGTTGCCATCAAGGACAACACTCTGCATCATATTTCCAACAATCTCCCCCTTTGGACTTGATGGCAACCACGATGGTGTTTGGTTACCACAACAGATAAGTACATTGACACCATGTCACTCTCCTAATTCTTTGACACCATTATCTGCATTCAAACACCATGTCACTCTCCCCCTTTGACATCAAGGGCAAAGGGCGGATCAAAACCAACATACTCTCCCCCTTTTCTCCTCATGTGGAAGAAGCGTTCTGTAGATCTGATGTATACTGAAGTGACCAAGCTCCCCCTGAGTTCATGCTGAATCTTCAAACATATTTTTCAATGAAGTACATGACTCTATGAACTTCCTATCACCAAAGACTCATACTTACATCAATTATCCATCCAAGTGGATTTATACATGAGACTCAACTACCCAACCAAGTGGGTTTACAAATTTGACTCAGCTACCCAACCAAGTGGGTTTACAAAATTTGACTCAGCTACCCAACCAAGTGGGTTTACAAATTTGACAAGTCCTTACATGACTGAATATTACAATTTTACATCATAGGTCTCCACATGACCTTTTCATCAAAAATACAAATATGACTGTTCATAACCAATACCAAAAAAAGTCATATAAAAAGACCTCAAGAGAGATCATATATCAGAACCACCATAATGCCAATACTGCATTATACTCAGCAAAGCTAATGACTAAGGCTCCCCCTGAATCTGTGCATCCATGCATCCTTTTCATAGGACTAAGGCTCCCCCTTAGTTTGTGCATCCTGAACACTTTCACCAACAAATCATCAAGGCATCTTTATCAAAAACATTAGAAATGGAATTATGAGAACTGGAACACCACCAGAGATACCAACCAGTATCCGAGATACCAAACAACACTGCAGTTGTGCTGAAGAGAGTTGACTTCAACCAAAAAATGTCAGCAATTAGACATACGCGGTTTTCTGTGCAGGAACTCACGTATATACGCGACTGTGTTTCAGTAAACCCGCGTATCCACTATCATCTTCTAAAATTTATGCAGATTTGTTCTTTTGACTGGCAGAGAACACTCCCAGCTTCTATCTTAGATACTCGAACGCTTCCCTGGGCAGAGGTTTGGTAAAGATATCAGCAACTTGTTCTTTGGAGGGACGTATTGCCGCTTCAATGCAATTATCAACTCCGTTACTCCCCTCTCGGACTGGGGTTCTTCTAACTTGTGCAACCTGAATACGTTCATCAGCAAGTCATCAGCAACAATCTCTACATGGGCTTCCCTTATCTCCGAATTATAGGACTTTCATCTCATGAATACTCTTCATCAACAAGCAAACAGGACTCATCCACAATATTCAACACAAGAAACCATGTATCATATCATCATTATTTAGAACTGAGAAACTAAGCTGATACAGAGTCAATAATACAGTTATTAACAATCAGACTGATGCTCCCCCTGAACCTCTGCTCCAGATCTTCAGCTATCATATAAATTCTCTTATCATCAATGCATACGCGACTGTGTCTGCTGGAACTCGCGTGTATACGCGACTTTTGTTCATTGAACTCGCGTATGGAAAGTGATGCATAGAAATTTTTCACATTCCTTCATCTCCCCCTGAACTTGTACTTCCTGTACCTGTCTTCTTCATATCAGATGCTCTGTCAGAAATACATATAACCAGAAAAATCAAATCAACCATGAGAGTCATCATACATTGCTCCCCCTGTGACGATACATTACTAAATCTCATAATGTATCCCACATCATTCTTGCAGTCAATCAGAGAAGTAAGCTTCAGAAGCGGATGACTGCAGTAGGGTCAAAATTCCCTACGTTTCTGATCGGTCCTCCATCTTTTTCCAGATTTGTTTGAACTTTCTATTTGTGTGCTGGAAGTTATCCAATTTCTCATATCTGTTCAACCTGCATTATTTTTCTACATGTCCATACTTGTTACAAGAATAACATCTCATGTGACCAGAGAAATAAGCATAAGAATCATAATGAGTATTTCTAATCTTCCTCCTTTTACAATCAGCTGCTTTATGTCCATACTTGTTACATGAAAAACAATATCCCTTGAAGAAACCAAAGTACC
Source organism: Pinus albicaulis (assembly GCA_034641835.2). Taxonomy (NCBI): domain Eukaryota; kingdom Viridiplantae; phylum Streptophyta; class Pinopsida; order Pinales; family Pinaceae; genus Pinus; species Pinus albicaulis. Next base: position 316,845,281 of record CM076574.1, on the reverse strand, counting down.
TATTTGTGTAGAATCTGCTTGTTTGTGACTGAAACAATCTGCTCCTGCAATTGGCTGCAACATGTCCAAGATTATGACATCTAAAGCATTCAACATTATTGAATGATTTCCTTTGAGAATTCATGACTGTTGGTTGACCTTTTGTTTCTTTCAACACTTCAGATTTTGCATTGTCTTCCTTTGAATCATTAGCATTCCCTTGTGAACTAGATTCTCCTTTGACCGTTTCATGAAAACCAAGACCAAGTTTGATAGAAGGAGACCTTTGATTACTCAGAATATTGTCCAAAATATTAGTACTATCTTGAAACCTCAAAAGTTTTACCTTTTCTTCTAATTTACCTTTGAGAATGTTTACCTCAACCTCCAAGGCTTGACATTGCTTTTTCATGCTTTCTTCTTTCCTTCTTCCATCTTCTACTTGATCCTTCAGATTCAGGATCTCTTCTTTCAACCAATTTTCGTTTTCTTCACATGTTTGTTCTAGCTCTTCATTCTTCTTATTTGATTTTTCCATATCTTCTTTGAGAGAGATGATTTCTGCTTCAAGGCCTTCCTTTCCAAATGATTGTAGGGGTTCCTCATTCCTCTTGTTTGATGCTTCGAGATCTGCTTTTAGAGAGATGATTTCTGCTTCAAGTTTTTCTCCTTGATTGGTTGCATTAGCGTACAACCCTTGATACTTGTCTATCTGTCCATTTAGTGTTTCTATCTTTTCATTCATCCTAGAGATCACATCTTTGTAGATAGATTCTTTCCTTTCAAATTGACACCAATCATTACTTTCATTATTTTCTTCTAAACTTTTACTCTCTTTAGATGATTTTTGTTGATCTTCAACTTTAATCTTGACAGCTTCTTCTAGATCCATACTATCTATACAGGTAAGTGAAATACAAGAACAACGATCATTACAAGGACCCCAATCACTACCTGATTCATCTTCTTCAATTTCTGCTAAACTTGTTTTCTGAGATTTCTCCTTGCTTCGAGTAGCCTTTTTCTTTTGCTTCTTTGCCATGAGCACTTTCAGATCATGGACAAAATCTTCTTCATCTTCACTGGACACTTCATCATCATCTTCTTTTGCATAATAACTTTTCTTCTTTTCAAATTGTTTCCCCTTGGCATGATTTTCTCTATAAGGACACTTAGCAGCATAGTGACCAACTTTTCCACACTCAAAACATTTGAAGGGAAGCTTACCTTTGAATCTTCCAGTACCTAGTTGGAGCTTTCTCACGAAATTCGCTTCTTCTTCATCAGATATATAACTGGATTCTTTGATAACTTCCTTTTCCTTTCCTTTTGTAGATGCCTTAAAAGCAGCTTCTCTTATTTGAGAAGGACCTCCTTGTTTCATTTCAAAAGCAGTCAGAGTACCATGTAATTGATCAATAGTAAGCGATTGCAGATCTTGCCTTTCTTCAATAGCTGAAACTTTAGAGTCAAATTTTGAAGTCAAAGATCTTAAGACCTTTTCTACCAGAGTAGTATCAGCCATGGTTTCACCCAAATTTCTCATCCGATTTACAATATCATCTAGACGAAGAAAGAAAATGGCAACACTTTCATCACTATGCATCTTCAAATTTTCATATTCAATTCTAAGAGTTTGGAGTTTTGCACTTTTTACCTTTGTGTCTCCTTCATAGCTTAGAATGATTTTGTCCCATATTTATTTTGCTGAATGTAGCTGCATTACTTTAGCAAATTCTGGTTCAGACATGCTTCCTAATAAGACATTCACTGCTTTGGCATTGATTTCATACTTCTTCCTTTCAGCTGCATCAGTAGGAATACTTGCCGGATATTGATAGCCTTCTTCCACGATTGCCCATACATCTACACCAAGACTTTGCGGATATGCTTTTGTTCGTACCTTCCAGAATATCAGATTGCTTCCATTGAATAGAGGTGGCTTTATAGACATTACTCCTTCTTGACTTCCCATTGCGATGGATCTCCTTCAAGCGATCAAGCTTCTGCAGAAGGACCTGCTCTGATACCAATTGTTGGGAAAAATACTGAGAGGGGGGGGTGAATCAGTATTTACTGCATAATCAAAAATTTTTACTTTTTCATTCCTTAAAACCCATACGCTACTTTCTTTCAGTAAACTAGCATATATACGCGGATACCCTTTATGAAACTCGCGTATACACAGATATCTAGATATGTCATTAAATCTTCACTTATATCATTCCATCATTCATTCATCAGATGTTCAAGAAACAGTAAACATGTGCAGTAAGAACAGAATAAGCCATCACACAAAGCATCACACATGAACACCGGGATTTTTAGGTGGAAACCCAAATCGGGAGAAAACCACCGCTGCAGTTGCTCAGCCTTCAATATTTTATAATAGAGAAAACATCTTACAATATATGTGCTGGCGCAGACTCTACCAGCACGCAGGCACCCACCTGTGCTCGTTTACCAGCCTCTCCTGGAAGGGAGATACGACCCCCTGACTCGTTTACCAGCCTCTCCTGGAAGGGAGCTACGACCCCCCGATCTCGTTTACCAGCCTCACCTGGAAGGGAGCTACGACCCCCCGATCTCGTTTACCGGCCTCACCTGGAAGGGAGCTACAACCCCCTGACTGAAGGCTACAACCTTCAGCACCACCTTGGACCACGTTTCATCAATTTTCACACTGGATCCAACCAACTTCAATAGAACTCAACTTGCAGGCCACATTTCATCATATTTTCACACTGGACCCTTTCCATACTTTTAAGCACAAACATACATCACCAACAGATATTTATCAACACAGATCAGATAGCAGAAACACAGCAGAACAGATCAGATATTTCATACCCTTTGCTTCAGCAAACCCTAGTTTGCATACGCGCTTTCACTTCACCGATGTCGCGTATATACGCGCTACCATCCACACAAATCAGCGTATACCTCTGTATGTATTTCATTGCGCATACGCGCTTTATCTTCAGCGAAGCCGCGTATATACGCGCTTCCTCTTCGGCGAAGTAGCGTAGATCTTCAACCATCATAGAGCAGCATACTTCTTCAGATCAGACATTCAGTTCAGATTTAACCCTTTACTTCAGACAGATGTTCGCCTCATCACGGATCTAATCACTCCATAAACAGATCTAGCAAATACAGATACATTTCAGATCTAGATATCCCGCTTCATCATTTCTTCATAGGTGCATCATAGATTCAGATCTATCATCAAACCTTTACCCTTTCCATACAAATATACTTCATAGAGAAGTATTTATTCAAGCTCAGACAACTTGCTCTCACACTCATCCATTGCACAATGAATTTCTTCTCCTTATATAGGTTTATCCTTTTTCAATACCACGGGTCAAAGCAATACCATGAGCCTTCAATACCATGGGCCAAAGAAATACCATGAGCCTTCAATACCATGAGCCAAATCAATACCATGAGCCAAAACAATACATTATGGCGCGCTTTTGCTCATACGCTACTTGGAACGTTGTTTCCGGCGTGCCGTACGCGACTTCCCTAGACATATCCGCGTATGCCTTGAAACATACTTCTTGCACCATAGATCTATCACATCACGGGTTCCTTTCTTCATTAGCAGCTTCGTACTCCTTGTAGATACATCAGATTTCCTTCATTAAGAACATATTCTAGCACGCACAACTTCATCAAGTAAGTTGCCATCATCTTCATCGAGAGGGTTTCCTTTCAAGGGACAACACTCAACATCATATTATCAACAAGCATCATATTTTCCATCATCTTCATCAAGTGGGTTGCCATTCAAGGACAACACTTAGCATCATATTGCTAACAAACATCCTTTCATATTAGATTTACATCATTTACCAAGTCCATCAAATCAAGAATAACTTCATCAGGTGGTTTGCCATCAAGGACAACACATGTCAACAATCTCATGTCTTCATCTTCATTCGGTGGGTTGCTATCAAGGACAACACTCTGCATCATATTGCCAACCATCTCCCCAAGGACAACACATGTCAACGAGTCGCATCTCTTCATCTTCATTCGGTGGGTTGCCATCAAGGACAACACTGCATCCCATATGCCAACACAAAGTGATTCGAGTTTATAGAAGTGAGTTAGCCCCTTACAAATTTTCAAAGTTCCTCTCCATGAGGGTCTTTGCAGTAGAATACATAAGGAAAATGATACATGCAGATGAGACCCACTTTTTCTCTGCAAATAAGAAGGCTCAGTTCAAGATCAAGACACAAATTGGGCCTTTCATCTGTAACAGTAGAGAAGGAAGAGAGGAGGCAGAAAATATACTGAAAGAGATGGGTTTTAGCCACATTTTCACTTGGTCTTATGACCCTGCAGAGATTATCTCTAGGAAAAGGGTGGAAAACAAGTCCACACCCTATGTTCACACACACATACCTTCAATTGAACAGTATGCCAATAAAAAAAAATGGGTGATTAATACCCTCCAAGAAGAGGAAGAACAAGTGTTCTCCACTCCAGGCATCCAGACCCCAACACCACAAGAAAGGAAGAATGCAGAAGGAAAATGTAATATTCCCAAATTTCACATGATATTTGGAATATTAGAGTTCTTAATAAACTTAATTAATTAGGTAAATAAAAGGGCGGAGGGACCCATAATCCTCAAAGATGAATAAAATCCACTTTTGATGTGTGTATGTGGATATTCTAGATCTAGATCTAAAACATGGTGTAGTGGAGTAACTCCATTAATGATAAATAAATGGAGATCATGTCTCATTTATGAGATAGATCATGGAGGATGAAATAGTCAAATAAGATCATGGATCTTAAATGTAAAATCACGAGGATATTTGAAGAGGTCAACTAAGATCATAGTGCATTCAAAGAAGATCATAAAGCACTTATGATAAGTTAGTGGAGGTAGTGATGCAATTAATGCACACATGATGGAGAGGGTGATCACCCCATGTGAACATGATGGAGGACATGGAGAAACAACACAATCAACCATGGAGACTTATGTCCACATGTACAACACAGTTATGGAGTGAGCCTACGCTATGGAAGGCTCAGGATCTGTATAATGAAGGTGAAGGCACAATAGAAGGCAGATTTGGATACTTGGATTATTCTTTGATCTGTTTAGATTTGGACTTGTCAGGTGACATTTACATGCAATCTTATGTTGTTTAGTTAAGTTGTAGTGCTGTTTAGCACAGGGTTTTCCCGAGCGGGAATCCCACCCTTACCCATAGAGGACTTGTGTGCCTACCTTGGGAAGGTTTTCTATTGAGCTCTATTCCTTATCAGGCATTGGTGCCATCTTTAGGAGGTTGTTTCTAGCATTCAGTTAGGAAACCGGTGGAGGATTCATCCTACCACTTTTTTCTTCACATTCAGTCTTCCAGGAGCAGCAGATCTACATCCAACATTCAGGCCATTGGGTTTTACCTCCATGCAACATCAGTCCCTTAAATGATTGCACAGTCCAGTCCTGTAGATCTATTGAAGGAAAAGAAATTTCTGGTATTTCAGCTCGAAATACTATGAGGGATCACTCCTCACATTGGATCTATTGTTTCCATCACCCGGGAGTTGATTTGAAACAACTAGGAGTAGGCTATTTAGCCTCCCCTCTCTTACGAGCGTATTTTCTGAAGTTGTTGTTCATCCAATAGCTATTGTTAGTGGAGGAGATTGGAGGAGCTAGATCTTGAGCTTTTAGCCCAAGGATCTAGTGGAGGGATCAACCCTTCTTGCATAGATCTAATTGTGCATCATTGCAACCATCATATCATCATATTATGCAGCAAATGCATGCGGCTTCGGTATATTGGTGAAGCCACGATGCAGGAACATCGAGAACCTAGCCAGCAATGTGACGTCTTGGTCATATGTTGTGGCTAATTGGAATTAAAATAAACTTAGGAATAGTTTAATAATGTAATTATTAAATTTGTTATTTATTTTTAGAGAATTGTTAATTTGTTTTATATTTAATTAAATTTGGCATAATAATAGGAGTTGGTTTCTCTCCCTGCGTGGATGTAGAGCCAACATAGAGATAAGCATAAAAAATACGAAGGTAGAAATTTATTGAGAAAGTCTATTATAAGAGAAAGTATTTTTATTTCTCAAGTATAAATAGTTGAAGAATGGTAAGGGAACTTCAAGTTTTTTATTTTGTCAATATGTAGATTCCAAAGTTTTTATAAAAATCTGATCAGTAGGTTATTTATATCAGATGACATTTATGAATTAGTTCTGCAATTTCATTATACATATACATGTTACTAGATTTTATGAGTGTAGGAGATTGAAAACGTTGTGGCGATGTCTACAAGAGGTGCTCTGACACCATGCGTGAGAATGGTGAGATAGAAGTTGTAAAATCAAAATCAATGCATACAATTGCTACTGTGTATGATCGAAGGCGCTCTTGGCAATGAGGGACCACAGCTGGATTGATTCTCTGCGCGCAACCCAAGACAACAACTGAAGGCAGATTTTAAAGGCGGTGTAATCTCTATTATTGTTGTAATAATAAACCATCGAGTTGTGTATTGAAAGGACACATAGGTTTGATTCGCTCTGCATTTGATGTGGTTTGAGAAGACACGCAAGTTTGGTGCATTGTGAATGTGATGCATTACATGCCATGATACAATTGATTGAGTTACATACCATCTCCTGGAAACTACGCAAGTCGATTTCGTTGTGAGTAATAGATGCATGGTTATGTTTGAAATAAACATTCAAATGATATGTTGAAGATCAAATGATATTGTAGATTGAAGTGACATTGTCGGAGGTGGAATAAAATATGGCTTTAACGGTTTTAAGATGTGGTTCCCACCATAGATAGCATTTACAAGATCTTTGTCAAACGGTTGTACGTGTATGGTAGGATAATTAAACCATCATATGTGTTGGGTTTCAACTATTTCATATGTTTGGTTGGAAATTCATGGTATTCAAATTCTTTAATGAATTCAAATTCGAAATGATCAATTGTAAACAATAAATATTCTAATGGGATTTGAAAAACTTAATACCATTCTGATAAAAATAGATGGTATGTGGTCTCAAGATGTTCACATCATTATGCTGGGAAAATTGGGCAATTTGACATTGATTAAAATTGTGAAACTACAGAAGCAAACTAGTTTGTTTTAAGGGAAGTGTGGACCTCAGTAAAATTTATACATTTTACTACAGTAATTGATTTGTAGGAATTATGTATTCTTTATTCCTACACCAAGCCCTAAGAGGGTGGTTTTCTTAGATTGACAGATCTGAGAAACTCTTTCTGGGTTATATTGGGTATCCATCATAGAGCCCGGATCTACATTTTCAGCATCATCGGAGCTCCCAAACTGCCTAGATATGACTTTCTATCTTTTGGAAGTTGTTTTCTAGCTATTTCCCAACAGGGACATCGCAGTTTACCTTCTAGCAGTTCAACATTTACGCAATCCCTATTATGGGATCATTGCAGGGTCATTCTAGGCCATCCCTTTGGCTTGAGTGTCTCATATTTTGAGCACTATTGTACTTGATTTTTCACCTCCCAAATAATAAAATCAGCTCGACTTCTCTTGTAAATTCGATGTTGTATTTAGATTTATTGTCTACTTTGTTGCAGTTCTCATATTGTGTTTGAGTATTATTGCATTCTCCCTTTTGGGATATTACAGTGGTATCAAAGCATGATCTTTGGCTCAGCTTGTGGATACTTCATCTTTTGCATCAAAAGAAGAAGCAGATAGATGAGATCTATCATGAAGGAGGATTATAGTTTTTCCACTCTTCTCTTTAGATCCATGCAAGATCTCTCCAAAGAGGTCAAAAAAATGAAGAGAGAAAGGAAAAAGGAGGATCCAAGGAGAATATTTGATGAGGAAGGTCCAAGCACTTCCTATCAACAATAAAGAAAACCGAAGAATCATAGATCTACTATGCCCAATTTCTTTGAAGAAGGTGAATGGTATATAAATGAAGAAAGAAGAGAACCTGAGACTTATGAGACTCTCAATTTATATCTTGAAGAGTACAAAACACAGTCTAGAGCATTCAAGGAGAATATAACTCTCCAACAATTCTTCAAAATCAAGAAATAAAGAAGATCCTATAGTAGCAATAGAAGAAAGAGGCACAATAGATTATATTTTCCTACATTTGATGGATCTTCCTCAAGCACTATTAAGGCTTGGAGGAAAGAGTTAGATGCATTTTTTAGGCTACATCCTGTGGCTGAAAAAGAGGTTTTCCAGATTGCAGCACTTCATCTTTTAGGTGAAGCCAATGATTGGTGGTTTGGTCACATGGAGCATGCAAAGGTGACTAAATATTCAGATTTATTTCACAAGTTGAGAAAGAATTTTGATGTGAGAAAACCAGAGATATGTCACAAAGAGACATTTCCTAAGGAAAAAAATGAGGATGTAAAACTTGCCACTCTAGACAAAGAGTCACTACATTCACCACCAGCTACAAAAGTACTTGTATCCGGAGGAGAGACACTTGCATCTTTGCAAGATAGTCTTAAGCTCTTGACATATAGAGTCCCATGCATGATTCAGGAGATGCATGAGGAAGAGGAGGTAGATTCCAACGCTGGTACATTGATAAAAGAGTAGCCATCACTCTTACCAGTAGTTGGATACACCATTGTCCCGGCTGGAGGAACTCTTGTGGTCTTGCAAGAGGTTCCCACATATCAATTGATCCAAGGTATGCATCCACTTCCATCTCATATTGTTTCAGTACCTCTTATTGAAACTTATGGGGACATGCCATCAAGGCCAATGCATAACCAAGGGTTAGAACAACATGTTGATTTGAAGCCGCAACATATCACATAAATGAAGAGGACCCTTGATCTAATCAAGGAGGAGATGAAGAGCTATCCCAGTTCATCATTGTTGAGCTACATTCAACCCTTTGAGTTGAATTTTAGAGTTTCGGAAGATGGGATCCAGCATATGATGCTATGTCTGATAATTGGATATGGAGTTCAACATTTGTGCCTTACCATGAAATAGCATATGTATCACCATGCATATCTACAACGATGTCACTTAGTAGAAGTGATAATGATAGGGCCCCATCATTCTTGGAGCATTACTGAAGGTAGCTTCAGCGATGACGAAGCAATGGAGGTAAGGATGGTAGATGGTGTTGAGCATTGGAAAAGGTATGAATTTGCCATGTATTTCTTTATCTTTTTCCTTTAATCATAACTTCTTTATATTCTAGAATGGTAATATATTGAAGAATTATAATAGAATTAAGGAGATTAGTGATTGTTGCAAATTGATTAAAGATTGTCTTTTCTTATATACAGAAAATAGATGAAGTGGGAAGCCACCATTCGGGAGAAAAAGACCAAGCAGAGATAACTGTTGTCCCTTCAAAAAAAGGCCATATCCAGACAAGAAGGTCGAAATCGGAGTGCACAGTCAAGGAAGAGAAAGGAACAGTGCGGCATCAACGCAAGAAGACAAAACGATAACTGAAGATAGAAAATAGAGCGAATCCCTCAGGATCTCTCAATCCTGAGGGATCGCTACTCAAAGCTTATCTGTATTTCTTGTTTCGTCCGTTGGATGTTATAAAAGGACAGCGCTTGTAGAAATCAAACATGTATGATGTATTATGATTATTCAAATTTCCTGTTGTATTTTCACGATTGCTCATCGACTCTCATTGGTTAAAACAGAGTGCGATTGCTTGTAAACTATGTTACATATGATTAATATATAATCCAGTTGTCATTCCATTATTTGATTCTCGAGTAGTTCGGCGGTGCTTCACTAGCAGCGAAGGGCCTGGCCCTGGTGGATCCACTTGCTATATGTACCATTACTTTCCAATTCCAGTCGTGTGATGGTTTGCTTTAGTTCTCATTTCCATTAGTCGCATTGCTTCACAGTTTCCCTGTTTTATAGCTTACTGTTCAATGTTTTATGAAATCGGTTTGTTGCATCAGTTGTGAGTGAATTGCGTTGCTATTCCTTTCCAACATAACAAGATTATTTATTCTTCTGTAACTTGTATTGTTATGCTTCTCAGATATAAAGTTTCGCTGTTCAGAATTTGTTGTTCATTTCCATTAAATAGCTTTGTTGTTCATTTCTGATAACTAGCTTTAATGTTTATTCCTTTCCTGTAAGTATTTGTTTTGCTTCAGATTGTTATTGCAGAGAGCATGTTTATTCTATTTCCATTAGCAGCATTATTGATTCAACTCAGTTATCATTTCCCATTAGTTGTTTATTGTGGAGTGTAAGATCATCAACTGTAAAGGACATTGGCTATTACTGTCTAAGTTCTCAGATTGAGGATCTTGTTTATGCTTGATTTCATTTACATCAGTTGACAGAGGAAAGAGTTATTACTACTGCATCCTTGACTGATAATTGTCGAGTGAGTGATTGGATTTTAGAGCTTTAAGTTTCATGTCATTACTATTAGATTTCATTTTCAAGCATCTGTTTACTCTTGTATTTGAAAACACTGTACTGCAAATTGGAGAGCATTACTCTTAGATTAAATTGCCGCCTCAGACTGAGTACACTCTTGAGATAAAAAGTCGTACCTGGATTGATAATTAATGTAGGGTAAATAGGAGTTAAAAAGACACCTTTTATACCTCAACATTTTGGCGTCGTTGCCGAGGAGAGTGTTGCTATTTAGAAAGAGTGATGTATATTTGATTTTCCCTGCTAAGGAAGAACTGGGTATTAAAAACGGAAGGTAAGAACCTGCGTAACGAACGAGGAACATGCTCGTTCACTTGCCCACTTCATAGCAGAACTGTGTAGACGTTTAAGGTAGGAATGAATGCTTGTGTTTTTTGAATGACTAGAAAATCTAATCAAAACAAAATTCCTCCCAGACCTGAAAAACCTAAGGGACCGGTGACCCTTGGGCGAACAACCTTTATCGACAACATCATTAAGAAAGTTGAATCTCAGCCATCAGTAGGCCCTAGAAAAATTGCTTCTAGACAACCTACTAGCTCCCTTCGGACCACAAAATCACCATCTGTAGCTTTTGTTGAGTTGCATAGCCAAACAGAAGAGACTGAGCAAGATTCTCAAAAAATTGAGAATTCTCGCCCAATTTCTTTACAAGAAGGGAACTCTAGTAATCTCCACGAAGGAGGAGGAGAAACAGGGGAAATAGAAGAACCAAGATCCCCTCTTGAAGTAATCCAAACACTAAGCAGCCCAGATAAGGGAAGTGTTGTCAAAATCATCGAAAACAAAGTTGAAGAACCTGAAGAACCAAAATCCCCTTGGATAATAGTGCAGCAAGGGACACTCATTATCCCAGACCAAGGAAGTGTTGTTACGGTCATCCCTACTCCTTCTAGTCAGCCTAGGAATAATTCCCTAGAAATCCCAGAAGGATATTGGCACATATTTGATCAAATGGCCCAGAACCAACAACCACCCCAAACTTCCACTTTGCAATATCCCATTGTGGACAATGCAGTTAATGCACCTATGAAGGCCATTCCTCTCCAGCATATTCCTACATTCCATGGCTTAACATCGGAAGATCCAGATGCATTTCTATTTGAATTCGATGTATTATGCAGGGGGTATGACTATACCACCGATCCCCAAAAGCTAAAATTATTCCCCTCCACATTAAAAGGAGCAGCTCTACGATGGTTTATGGGGTTAGGTGGAGGTGTTATAAATGACTGGGATCAGATGAAAGCTGCTTTTCTAAAGAAATATTAGGATTATTGTAGGTCCAGGGAATTAAAGGATGAAATATTTCAGATGACAGCAAAACCTAATGAAACATTGGAGGAATATGTAGAACGCTTTCAATACAACCTCCAGAGATCACCTTATGCATCTTTACCCTTACCTGATAATGTGTTAAAAACTACATTAATTAAAGGGATGAAGGAAAAATGGGTTGAAACATTAAACGTCAAGGGCAAAGGTGACATATATCAGGAAAATTTTGTTGACATTATTAATTTATGTATCAGGAGTTCGAGAGGCAGCACAAGACTAAAACCAGCAGAACGTGACGTGATCATAAGGGATAGAAAGACCTTCAGTGGAGGTATAATCCGCACAGAAATTGGAAATATACTAGAAGATTTCAAAACTGATATTCTAGGGACTCTGACAACGCAACTCGATATCATGCAAGCTAAACAAAAGCAAGCAGAAGCAGAACAAAATTTGGCAATATTCTGCCCTAGATGCAGAAAGAAACATAGCCATAAAGAGTGCCTGCTGGATACAGTCCAAGTCTGTGCCATCTGCACGAAATATCACTCCACAGAAAGTTGCCCCTCACTCTCAGGATTGAAAGCAGTCTACAAAGAAGCAAAAGAAGAAACAAAAACTGTATACCTACTCAATCAGCGCCGTCAATGACAGCCACGACAAACAGGTATGCCCATTGATCCATACTCTTCTTTTCAGTCTCCTCAGTATAATGCTCAGCAATATAATGGAATGTGGCAAAATCAGCCACCCTTCCCCAGTTGGTCACAGCATCCATTTCCTACACCGCCATGGCCAAATCAAACAAATCAAACCAATTGGCCAAACTTTCCTTACTGTCCACCATTTTGAAAAAATAATACATATCCAACACAATGGTCCCCCTCCACCTTGCAGAGTCAGACCTGGTAGTCGAACTGGAAAAGATCTATGAATCAACCAGCTGGAATGATTCCTCTCCCTCCACCTACACTGCCAGCACCATATACATTGCAACAAAATCCCCAGACCAACTTAAGACCGCAACTCCCAGCCCAACCCAACCTAAACCCTAATAATAGGCCGGTTCATTCTGTTCAAATAATTGAAGCACTAGAACTAGAAACCGAGTTAAGGGAGTGCAACGACCTTCAACTAAGGTTTGGGCGCATAATAGAATCGGAGGGAGACAAAAATGTTCAAGTTGAAAATTTGTTACCTTCAGAACAAATATTGAAAAGGAGAATGTAGTTAGACAACAAAATCATGAGCAAGCAACCACCTCTTCTCCACCATTCCCAGAACGACTAATCATACCTCGTCTAATAGAACATCTTGATTTTGATCTTCTGGGAGAACTGAAAAATTTGTGTATAAAAATCCCACTCCTCCAAGCTATCCAATATATTCCCATTTATGCAAATACCATCAAAGAACTATGTATAAGAAAGCCAAAGAGGAGAACAACAACTAACCCAACCGTCCAAGTAGTCGGCACTCTATCTGACTTACTAACAGGAAGAGAAGCACCTGTAAAGTATGAGGGCCCTGGAAATCCTATAGTTACGGTGCAAATCAATGGACAATCATTTCCAAATTCCTTAGTTGATTTGGGAGCTGCAATCAATATCCTAACAACCACCACTTGTCAAAAACTTGGCATTACATCATTCGATCCAACAACAACCTTATTATAATTGGTTGACTGATCGGTAGTCAAGCCAAAAGGCACACTACATGATGTAATGGTATCTGTAGACTCCTGGGAATACCCTGTCGACTTCCTGATTATTAACCCCAAAAACCGGCTAGATGGACACCCTTTAATCTTAGGTAGACCTTGGCTGGCAACTATTGATGCTTACATTGGCTGCCGACAAGGCAGCATGACTATAACTAGAGGGAGTTATATCAATAATTTAGCCTTATACACTACAGCCCAGCCAAGCCTAACAATAATAAAAACAAAGAAATAGTCTGTATAATACCTCATAGAAAACATTAGATCACCATTAACCATAGAAGATGCCCTCGACTTTAAAGACCAAACAAAGGATGACATCATTAATAGTTTCATTAACCAACCAACCATTTGAAATGTCACGTGATCAAGGCATCATTTGATAATGAAGAATAAGAAGATCCCTTGAAATACATTCAAGATCAATCAATACCTACCACTTCTGTTTACAATAGAAAAACTATAGAAATTGAGCCAGGAAAAACTCTGAACATTAACAAAAATCTGACTGCTGAACAAGAAGAGAAGAGGGTCCAACCACTGAAAAAATATAAGGGAGTTTTTGCATGGGATTACCCAGACATGAAAGGAATTGATCCCCAGTTATGTACACACCACATTTATACAGAAAAATATGCTAGACCCATTCACCAACCCCAACGAAGATTAAACCCTCATCTTAAGGATATTGTGAAAGCTGAATTACAAAAACTTTTGGATGTAAATTTTATTTATCCAATATCTGATAGCAAGTGGGTCTCTCCACTAGTAGTGGTGCCAAAGAAGAATGGAAAGTGGAGGATATGTGTAGACTACAGAGAATTAAACAAAGCAACCCAGAAAGACCACTTTCCCCTTCCTTTCATTGATCAGGTATTAGATACATTAGCAGGAAAGAAATTCTTTTCTTTCTTAGATGGCTTCAGTGGATACAATCAGATTTAGATTGCCCCTGAAGACCAAGATAAGACTACTTTTACCTGTCCCTGGGGAACATTTGCTTACAGAGTTTTACCCTTTGGTCTATGCAATTCCCCTGCCACATTTCAGAGGGCCATTCTCAGCATCTTTTCAGATTTAATAAATGAAGGGCTCGAAGTATATATGGATGATTTCACACCTTATGGAGATGATTTTGATTCAGCATTAGAAACATTGGAAAAGGTGCTGCAAAGGTGTATTTCCACCAGGCTCTGCTTAAGCCATGAGAAGTGTCACATGATGATGAATGAGGGACTCATCTTGGGTCATTATATCTCAGCAGCTAGAATACAGGTAGATCCAGCTAAAATTCAGATAATTTTTTTAATACCTACTCCTACCACACAAACAGAGGTACGTAGCTTTCTAGGATTTTCTGGTTATTATAGAAGATTCATAGAGCATTAATCTCAAATAGCTGCACCTCTATACGCACTAACAGGGAATGTTGATTTTAATTGGACAGATAAATGTGACCATGCTTTTGAGGATCTGAAAAATCTTGTATCAACAGCCCCAATGCTAAGGGGCCCAAATTGGGATTTTCCATTCCAAATTTCATCTGATGCCTCAGACACAGCTATTGGAGCAATCCTTGGGCAGGAAGAAGATAAAAAACCATATGCAATTTATTACATTAGCAAGAATCTCTATCCTGCTGAATTAAACTATACTGTGACTGAGAAAGAATTTTTAGCTGTAATACATGCTGTAAATAAATTTAGACATTATATAACTGGGTATCCTATAGTTTTATATACAGATCACTCTGCCATAAATTTTTTAGCAAATAAACCTGTTACAAATGGTAGAGTAACAAGATGGTTGATTCTATTGCAGGAATTTGACATCACAATAAAGGATCGATCGGGAAAAGAGAATCCTGTAGCTGATTTTCTCTCACGAATGTCAAAACCAACAAACACAACAGCAGTCGAAGATCAGTTCCCAGATGAACATTTGTTTGCTGTTACTGCCAGAACCCCATGGTATGCTGATGTTGCAAATTATTTAGCAGTAGGTAAATTACCTAAGCATCTAACGCCCAATGAACGAAAACATATAGTACAATGAAGTAGCCGATTCTCTTGGATTGGGGCTACCTATTTCATACAGGAGTGGATATGCACATCAGAAAATGTGTCTGAGAAGACGAAATATTTGACATCTTGAAAGCATGCCACAACGGGCCATGTGGTGGACATTTCGCAGATCGTAGGACCGGTCACAAGGTTTTACAAACAGGCTATTACTGGCCTATAATTTTTAAAGATGATAAAAAGTTTGTACAAGCCTGTGATAGTTGCCAAAGAGTGGGATGCCTTGGAAAGTCCGATGAAATGCCTTTGAACCCATAGTTAGTAATCGAGCCATTTGAGCGTCGGGCGCTCGGTTTTGTTGGTCTCATTAACCCACCATCAAATCAGAAAACATACATACTAGTTGCAACAGAGTATGTTACTAAATGGGTTGAAGCAGAGGCACTTCCAAGAGCTACAGAGGACTCTGTAATACAGTTCATTTTCCAAATATTTGTGTGATATGGCCTCCCAAGAGACATAATTACAGATGGAGGACTATAATTTGTAGTAATAAAATCGCTGCAACATTAAAAAATTACCACATTCAGCACAAAATTACAACCCCATACCACCCACAGGAAAATGGCCAAGTAGAGAGCACGAATAAGGTGATAGAAGAAATAATTACAAAAATAGTTTCATCACACAGACGTGACTGAGCTTCAAGACTGTCGAAAGCCTTGTGGGCATACCAAACAACATGGAGAAATACCACTGGGTATTCACCATATCAATTAATATTTGGAAAAGAACCCATATTTCTAATAGAATTTGAAATTCAAACATTAAGAATAGCCCAGGAGGTGGGTTTGAATTTAAATGAGGCCTAGGTCAACAGATTACAACAAATCAACGAGTTAGATGAAATTAGGCTCTTCGCCCTCCAGCACACTGCATTAATTCAACAACAGAGAGCAAAATGGCACGATGCCCTCATTAAAAAGAAAATCTTCCACGAAGGAGATTGGGCACTCCTATATGACTCTAGGTTTCAGGATTTCCCTGGAAAACTCCAGACATGATGGCTTGGAACTTATGAGATACAAAAAGTGCATGACAATGGCACAATTACGTTAAATACCATTGATGGATCTGGACATTCTTTCAAAGAAAACGATCATCGAGTATGACTTTACCACAAATCGCTTAATCGGGAATCCTTTTACCAGTAATTACAGGGAGATTCTACTATGCAGATTCTTGTTGAGGAAGATAACTCCTCCTTAGCATTAATTCACTGAACAATTCCTTTATTTCTGAAATTTGTACATAAGATTTTCTTTTAATTTTTCTTGTATGAATTGTTTTTTGTACAGATTTTATTTTTCGTGTTGTTCTTCTTAAGGAACAACTGTTGTTCCTCTTAAGGAATAGCAGTCGTTCCTCTTAATCTCTTAAGGAATATCATGTACGTGTGTTTATCTTTCTGCTATTCCTTCTTAAGGGAACAACATTTCCGTTGATTGTTTTTGCTGTTTCTTTTTAAAAGGAACAGCATTGCCGCCGATTTTTTTTGTTGTTCCTTTTAAAAATTAATAACATTTCCGCTGATTGTTTTTGTTGTTCCTTTTAAAAGGAACAAC
Organism: Pinus albicaulis; assembly: GCA_034641835.2. Classification (NCBI taxonomy): domain Eukaryota; kingdom Viridiplantae; phylum Streptophyta; class Pinopsida; order Pinales; family Pinaceae; genus Pinus; species Pinus albicaulis. The sequence goes on along the minus strand of CM076574.1, from coordinate 316,828,186 downwards.
ACTTCCACTGATTATTTTTGCTATTCCTTTTAAAAAGGAACATCATTTCTGCTGATTGTTTTTGTTGTTCCTTTTAAAAGGAACAACATTTCCGCCGATTGTTTTTGTTGTCCATTTTAAAAGGAACAACATTTCTACCGATTGTCTTTGTTGTTCCCTTTAAAAGGAACAGCCCCTTGCCATTATTTTTCACTTTCTACTATTCCTTCTAAGGAACAATAGTTTCAATTTGGAGTGTTTTTTTAAGCTGTTCCGCCAAAGGATCAGCATTTATTGTTTGTTTTATCTACTGTTCTACTTAAGGAACAGCTACTATTCCTCTTAAAGGAACAACAACTTGTGTGTTTTTATCTTTTTGTTGTTCCTCTTAAAGGAACTGCAGTTTTGCATGCAGATGTTCTTTTTGTTGTTCCTATTAAGGAACATCAGCTGTTCCATCTAAGGAAAAACACTTTTTGACTGCATTTTTCTTTTTCTTTTTTTAGAACAACATTTTGAGAATTTTTGTGAATTCTTCATGATCCTTTTAAGGAAAATATACAAATTTATGCAAGAACACAAAAATTAGAGGTTACTAGAATCATCATATCAAGGAGAAATTGTAATCTTTAAATAAATTGTTGTGTATTGATAAGAAAAAAAGGAAAGAACACAACTATCTATATCACTTTGATGTCTTTATTGCACTAAAACTAATTTGATTGATTATTTTATCATGTTGGTTCTTCCCTAATCCTCATAATTCTCGTTGACTTTTATTATTTAAGAATAAGGGCATATTTTCCTCTATTGAGATGTTCAGACTTCTTCCACCATCCCTACTCTTAAGGAGTGTTGAGCCATCCTTTATACATAAATAGGAAAGTGCTATATAAAAGAAAAAGGAAAGAAAAAAAATATATCTATATGATTACTAATAATTCTATGATATGTCAGATGGAGGATAGGGGGTCTCATCAAGAGCCAGCCTACCATGATCATAAGGAAGCAGTGAAGTGGCATTCCCATTATGGCCACCACACCAGGGATATGATCTAATGGGCAACTAAGAAAAATAAAAAGTCCTTGGAACAGGAGGTCTCATTACGAGCCGACCTGTCCACCTTTCACTCCTTCCTGGTGAATGGCATTGTGATTCATCTGGTTCCTAAGCCAGCACATTGGCCTCCATCATGACATCACAAAGCACTTTCCTAGGCATATATAAAGGATTATGGTTCCAAGTGTGAAAAAGCAACTTTGTCAAGGTTATAGACACCTGTGGGCAACAGAGCTCTGCTGATGGTATTGGAGTCATATTTTTCACAAATCAATAGCAATTATAAACCCTTTTCTTATATCTTTATCTTAATTTCAAATGAGATTATGCTCTTAAACCCCTTTGTTGAACCTCTTATACATGAAATATTGTTTATAAATCAGTCATAATGGTTTAAGTGGATAATGACCGCATAAGCACTTTTATTTATGTCAGCTGTCCTTTTCCCTATTTCTGAATCATTACATAGCATTTCCATATCTATTCATGATTTCATAATATGCCTCGATTTTAGTAATTCGATAATTTTTGATCATGTCATGAATATGTACGATTGCTGTCCAGTACGCTACTCCTCCATTTTCCGGTCGAGGGCGACCTATCATATTTTAGGGGGGCGCGGGTGACTTCCAAAATACATCGGCTGCATACGGGTCAATTCCCTATTTTCATCAGATTTCGGAAATAGCAAGTTTAACGGTATTTTAAGATATGAATGGGGTGCTGTTCCATTTCCATTTCTGTGTATTATTGTGAAACATTAACAGTGTGCAGGGCTTAGACGAAATGGGAGGGCGAGCAGTACGTAGTGAACCTCAAGTACTAACATTTTCCGACACTGCACGAGAAATTTTGGAGAGAGCAGGGTGGATTACCTTCCTTACACGACTGCAACAACCCCATGAAACTATGGCCATCGAATTTTTGCAGAACTTGCAGGAGGTCCATTCCATAGTAAGAGGAAGGAAAATAACAATGACAGATGCAGTAATTGCTGAGGTGTCCGGTCTACTAACAGTTGGACCCGTATGGACCCATAAAAAATTGAGACTTCAAGAGGCCATGAACATCTTTCGGGACGAAGGAAAAACCCTGACCATCAAAGGAAAATGAGTCCAGCCAGCAACTCTGGGAGAACCATGGGCAGAACTGGCTAGAGTAGTGTAAAGATACATTACATGTGACGGAAGAAAGGATGTGGTAAGACCACGCCACCTAAAATTATTAGCAGTACTAAAACAGAAATGCGCTGTGAATTTGCCTGCATATTTAAATTTTTTACTGCATGATGCTGCTTGGAGCATAAAAAAATCCCGTCATACAAGGATGGTAGTAAGCCACCATTGTTTAATTTGATTAATAGTTAGTTACAGTCTTGCTCAGCAGCAGACTAGTTGGGAAGAATTGTTATTCTCGATAGACGGGGGAATATCCTTACCTGCCTCGAAACGAAAAGAATCATCAGCACAACAAACAAACCTCTAAAACGCAGACAGTCCTCCAGATTAAGAAGAAGCAGGGGAATGTTGGGAAACCTCCAAAGTAGCAGCAGCCAACCCTTAGAATTACCTAGTTTTGGAGATGAGCAACCCCTGCAACTGAAAGGAGGAGAAAATCAGGAAGAGGAAGAAACTAACCGAACCAGTGTCTAATATCCCAAATGAGGGATTTTTTGCTCCATCGGGAATATCTTGAGATATTCCATTTCATTATTCAGTGAGCTACTGCAAGTCCATTTAAGAGATTGACTGATGGGGAATTTATAGGATATGACTCCTTCCAAATAAGGGAGAAATCCTGAGGCTAGCTGGCCCTTTTCAGACTTTGCCTATGGATATGGAATATTCCACCTCGGGAATTTCTGCCACAGGGTCCTTGAGGACGCTGTATAAGGAAGCTGCTGCATAAATAAGGAAAACCACCACTGGGATGCCCTAGAAAATTTATAATATAACTCCCCTGCAGAAAATGAGCTCAAAGAAATCACTCTATATGGGTTATTCAGATCTCCCCAATCTAGGTGTCTAAAACAATGCTCAATGAAAGAGCTACAACAATACATGAACATGAACATTAACTCTACAAATATGAAATATATCATAAGAGGGTAAATATCACAGCCATCATCATATTAATATATTAGCATTATTATATAGAAATATCATGAGGAATAAGATCCTCAAACTTTAGAACCAATCCTCCAATGGATATACAATACAATGTCGGAGTAGCTGCAGCTACACAGAATGCCGAGAAAACATAATTGCACAATATCTATGTGAGCTCAACTAATGAATGTATAAAAATGTGATGTAGCTGAAGGAATACAAAGAAAATGGCCCAATAAAGGAAAATGGGCTCAATATGGGATTTCAAACAATCTCAGGGAGATTGTTAGAAATGCCAGACAAAATACAATAGTGACAAATAAATTGTCACTGTAGCTGGAACCAAATGAATATGAGGCTGTGGCTGATTTGAAATGTTGATTCCCTCCTCTGATGATGCCCTCAAGGAAAAAGGGGTTGATCCCGTTCCACTCAAAATCACTCCTCTTGATGAGCACAAGAATCTCCCTCAACACTACCCTCATAGAATAACGTACTTTCTCCAAGCGACTGCGTAGTGGGAGATGGTGAATGAGTGGCCTGATGCCACAGATCTGAAATGAAGTCCAAGAGCCCTCTCTACAGCTCCTCCAAAGAATAAATCCATCCTCCTCTGAAAATGCAAGTAGGGAAGAACTCTATGAGTTCCTCTTCTGTTACTCCAGCTACACAACACCAACATGCTACAGGAAAACGCTGCAACTGAAGGAGTAAGCTTGGCCAAATGCCAGAATGAGGAAATTTAGCTCAAATCCTCTCCTCCCATGAGGAAGAGGTGGGGGATCCCCATCGGGAACACCCCCAGTGCTCAAGAGCAGTGCAATCCTGCTAAAAAACCTGGATATGCAAGTCCTTGGCTTCACCACGAAATTTCTAAATCAAAGAATAATCCAAATGAGCTGCTCCTTCTTTCTTATAAATAAAATGAACTCACTTTCACCATAGGCCCCACAATTAGGGTTTCCATTCACCTTTGAATGCTTTCCCTCCAAAAACTGCATTGTCTTCTCAAGCAAGCTAACCCTCTAAGGCAGCGCTATTGACTTGGTCAAAATGGCCAACTCAAGGTGATCCTCATCATGTTCACACCATGGGGTGTTTATTTTAGCTACTTTATTATTTATCCTTTCACACAAGGAGTTTTATTTTCTATTAAAAGGGGTTAAGGGGGTCTCCTTACCCAATTTATTAAGAAAAATAAAAATATGCCACTATAATGTTCCATTTTAGCTTGAGGCTAAAATTGGGAACATTACGCGGTGAAGAAGAAAGAGAGGAAGCGAAACCTTCCGTAACCTCCAGTGCAAGTCCACCACAGATTCCATTGCAGGAGGATGAATTAGCCCAAATTTTAGCCAATATGTGTGAGTATATGCAACCCCAGAGTCCGCTCAACCTCAATATTGAGGCAGAGAAATCAGAGGAACATTCTTTCCACAGCAAGGATACATCCGAGGAAATGCATGATGATGAGGAGGCAGAAGTAGAATCCCCTCAGGAAATAACAGATCAAACTAGGGTTTCCTCCCCTGAGGAACCTAGTCAGGATAACGCAAACACTGAAGAAGTGTTCCAAGCAGAGAATGTGGAAACAAGCTAGGACAAGGGCACAGTCCCTAAAAAACAAAACCTAGCTGAGCAGCCAAGTATAGAAAAGAAAATAGCTATTCCTCCCAAGAAAAATAAGAAGAAGACAAATTAAATTAAGCGGCTACAGAAGGAACAACGAAAGCTGCTAAAATTAGTAAAACAACTAAGACAGAAGATAAGGGTTCTAAAAAGGGGGAAAATCTCTAAAAGAACCCCGAAAAAAAGGAATGAAGCCATCCAAATGGAGCCCCATAATATGAAGGCCATGGAGACTCGAACTGAGCCCACATTCATTCAGGATAGCAAGGAACAACATGCAGTTGTTACAGATGCAGTTGCCCAAACTGAAAATGTGCAAGTTTGTAATAAAGATGTTCAGACTGAGGCACTGTCTTCTAGCAGTATGACCAACAAAGAGACACAAACTATAGGCACTCGACATTGTAATAAGAAAACCCAAGTAGATCTTCAACCCAAAAATGTTTTTATAAAAAAGGACCCTGGTATAGAAAAAATTCGAGAGGATCTGGCACAGGCTCAGCGGGCTAGAGAAAATCTCGAAGAAGAAATTGTTCCTAGGAAGAAATACCAAGAGTTACAACAGCAATTGAAGGACATCAATGCATCAGAGGCATAAGCCTTCGATAAATGTCGGAAGGCAGAAGAAAAAATTGAAGAGGTAAGGAATAGACTATGAACAGTCAGGAATCAAATGGATACTCTTTGTTCTCTATATACAGATGTTCTAGCATGTAGGTCCCCTGCCAAAAATTATGCTTTTTTTTTGTTAGAAAGATATTTGCAGTTAAAAATTAATGTTGTTAAGGCAGGAAAACCTATAGAATTAGAAACTGTAGATGAATTTATAAACTGCTGCAAACTCTATGGAGTAAAAGTTCAATGCTTACTCTATGAATTTTATTTGCACAATTTTATATTGGCAGAGGAAATGGAGACAAATCCCAGTCCTTTTGTGGGTGATGTCCAATATCAAGCATTCATTTCATTTTTTTTTAACCAGTTAAAATGGCTCAAGGTCTATAACACTTTTTAGAGACAAGAAAATGTGTTAGACCTTTGGGTTAGGGGTGAATCGAGACACCCATTACAATTATGGGCTAGGTAGAAAAGCTTAATGACAAAGTAGGGTGTGATCCAGACATTGGGACCCATCCACAAAGCAATCGTCCTGGATGGGGTAGAATATTTTCTGTCCATCAGAGACCAGGCCATAGTAGCAGCTAAACTTTAATGGAAGATTTATAATCGGAATATTCAAGACAGAGAGCCATTCAATTATAAAAATTTTGAGTTAGCTGCCAACCGCCTGGTTATCTATAGTAACCTCATCTTGAGGGAAGGCCCATATTAGTTAGGTTGTAGATTTCGAAGCCCTATTATCTGGTATCCTATAGCAGACTATAAGGCCAAATATGAATTACCTGAAGGGCAGACAGGGCATATTTTTGAAGTTTTAGCTGCAAATCATGGTTTTAGACCACTTAATGAAAAACCCTCTCTAGCCTACTCTCTAACTGCTTTACATGTAAACTATGGTTTTCATGAGGACATGAAAAAGGGTAAGCAGGGGGGTGTGTTGAGCATTGGAAAAGGTATGAATTTTCCATGTATTTCTTTATCTTTTTCCTTTAATCATAACTCCTTTACATTCTAGAATGGTAATATATTGAAGAATCATAATAGAATTAAGGAGATTAGTGATTGTTGCAAATTTATTAAAGATTGTCTTTTCTTATATGCAGAAAATAGATGAAGTGGGAAGCCACCATTTGGGAGAAAAAGACAAAGCAAAGATAACTGATGTCCCTTCAACAAAAGACCATATCCAGAAAAAAAGGTCTAAATTGGAGTGCATGGTCAAAGGAAAGAAAGGAACAGCATGGCATCAGTGCAAGAAGACAAAACGATAAATGAAGATGGAAGATAGAAAGAATCCCTCAGGATCTCTCGATCCTGAGGGATCGTTGTTCAAAGTTTATCTATTTCTTGTTTCGTCCGTTGGATGTTATAAAAGGACAGTGCTTGTAGAAATCAAACAGTGTGTAATTTATTACGTATTATGATTATTCAGACTTCGTATGGTATTTTCACGATTTCTCATCGATTCTCGTTGGTTAAAACAGAGTGCGATTGCTTGTAAAATCTGTTACATATGATTAATACATAATATGGTTTTCGTTCCATTATTTGATACTAGAGTAGTTCTACAGTGCTTCATTTGTGGCTAAGGGCCCAACCCTAGTGGATCCACCTGCTATCTGTACCATTACTTTCCAATTCTAGTCGTGTGATGGTTTGCTTTAATTCTCATTTCCTTTAGTCACATTGCTTCACAGTTTCCATGTTTTATAGCTTACTGTTCAATGTTTTATGAAATCGGTTTGTTGCATCAGTTGTGAATGAATTGTACTGCTATTCCTTTCCATATAAAGGGATTATTTATTCCTCTGTAATTTGTATTGTTATGCTTCTCAGATACAAAGTTTCGTTGTTTAGAATTTGTTGTTCATTTCCATTAAATAGCTTTGTTGTTCATTTTTGATAACCAGCTTTACTGTTTATTCCTTTCCTGTAAGTATTTGGTTTGCTTTAGAATGTTATTGCAGAGAGTGTGTTATTCTATTCCCATTAGCAGCATTATTGATTTAACTCAGATACCATTTCTAATTATTTGTTTATTGTGGAGTGTAAGATCATCAACTGTAAAGGACATTGGTTGTTATTGTCTCAGTTCTCCAATTGAGGATCTTGTTTATGCTTGATTTCATTTACATTAGTTTACAGAGGAAAGAGTTATTACTACTGCATCCTTGACTGATGAGTGTCGAGTGAGTGATTGGATTTTAGAGCTTTAAGTTTCATGTTATTGCAATTAGATTTCATTTTCAAGCATCTGTTTACTCTTGTATTTGAAACACTGTATTGCAAATTGGAGAGCATTACTTTTAGATTAAATTGATGCCTCAGACTAAGTACACTCTTGAGATAAAAAATTGTACTTGGATTTATAATTAATGTAGGATAAATAGGAGTTAAATAGACACCTTTTATACCTCAACGGATGGTAGACATACTTAGATGAGGAATCTTTTCTCTTTTCCAGATGACACTTTCTCAATGAGAATCTCACAAATCAAAGAGAAACATCTACCTATAGCAGATCCAGAACCTCACTAGTTTTGGAGGGCCATTGATGAAAAGATAATCTCATGGAGAGATCTCATTGGAGGTGCACTTCAAAATATCATGGAGTGCAAATTTCTTCAATAGTTTGAGGAGGTTGGTGTCCTACAATGGGAGGATCCCAATTTTTTGCATTATAAGATCCATCATTCACATTGGGATGAGCGAGGTGAGGATGATAAGTGTTGGGTGGTTTAATTGTCGGCTTAAAACTCTCAATATTAATTGTCAATCTGGGAGTCGTAAATGTGATTTGTACTGCATCTTGGCTCATCTTAATGGTCAGAGTATAAATATTCCTTTGTAATGATAAACTAGGTATTGGAATGAAACACGCGTTTTTTGGCAGATAAACAATCTTGAAAATGAAACTCACTAAACTAATTCCTATCAAGCAAACTCCATACTGCAATTAAACTACAAAGAAATCCTCAATCATGTAACATTCTCACACTCCAATTCTACTTTTTAAATCTCCTATGATAACTTTAAAAAAACTAATCTATTAACTCTTCTCACTAACTTGAAACTAACACTTGAAATTAATCTTAAAATAAGAAAAAGACATACATTATTCTAATGATAACTCACACATTAAATTAACTAAAGATAATCTTCATGATAAATTCAAGATTCAAATTAACAAAGGACAATTCTATCTATTGAAAGAAAACTACTATGCACTATGTAAAAATAACACTTAAAATATCCTATTAAAAATCGCATTATAAATAATTTATGATAAACCTTCTATTTAAATATTTTAATCTAGGTGAAACAAATTATTCAAAAACAAACCTACTTCAAAATCAAATCATCACACTGCATTTAAACTTGATATTTCCACCTAATCAAATCCACACTCAAACTTGCTCACATAAGGAAATGATTACACTATAAAAACAATAAAGAATCTAATTAAAAAGAGATCTAAAACAAAACAAATTCTAATTAAAAGAGATCTAATTATTGAGTGAAATCATGCATAAACAAATCAAATGCGCATTTAAATCCTACAAACATTCAAAGAAATTAGATAATGCAAACAATGATTTAATATTTTAAATGAGCAATGTTAACATATTCAAATTCAAAGCATCTACAATCTGTTCTAATTCCATATTTAAACTCAGAAATTGGATGCTCCAATTACATTCGATTTTAACAATAGGAATAGAATATAACGCTATGTCAAAACTCAGATTATGTAATGATTCCAAGTTTAAAATAAATTTTCGGTACATTAATTTGCACGGTGCCATAGATGACTAAAATACTTGAAATTGAACCGTGTTTCATAGAATTCACACAAAACTAGAAATAGAAAAATATGTTACCTTGCCGACGTGTCTTACTTTGATTGATCTGTTTGAACGTTGTCATTGATGGCAAAGGAGATGGAAAAGGAGGAGCACCTGAAACAACAACAAGGCAAAGAGAGCAGCAGAGTCAGCAAAGACGCAAAAAGGTAGCAGAGGCAGCAAAGAGAAGAAGAAGCAGAGACAAGGCCATTTGAAGAAACAAGGAGCAGCATTAGACAAGAAACAAAGTAGTGAGGAAAAAGGGCCACTGAGTTGAAGACCTGGCCCCTGAGTTGAACTGGAATCCTGTGCGTGTAAACCAATGATAGGTAGATGAAAGAACTCTGCAGTAAGGGCTTATATGATCAAGAGTAAATTTTAAATTGGTGCCTCTATGTGGAATCAGGAAATTGATATAATTTTGTGTAAGGGCCTGTTGAAATCAATATAATCAGTTCACATTTAGTAGAGAGAAGGTTTGTGGGATATAAACTTATGGTAATCTGAAACGGTGAACCTACGTTCTTTATTGAATATATATATAATCCTTGGCGTAAAGAATCCAAAGCGAGGATTTGATGGAGTCCTGATCTTTTCTTTATGAAGAATGTCTTAGGTGTCAGTACCTAAGTACTGAACAGATTAAAGTCGGCATCGGATTCTGGTTAGCGGAATGATATTTTTGAAGTCACGCCATGAGGTTAACATAGAGGAAGGCAGTTTTAAAAGGGCGGAACCAGAAATCAGTGGAACAGTGATGAAGCCACAATATTAACAAAGGTTAACAAATAACAAAGGCGAAAATTTCTTATAATAAAATGTTGAAACGAAATTATTAGAAGCGGAACCATGAGCTAAGATAAGGCGGAATCGTGACCTTGAATGAACAATGAAGCGGTTTCGGAGACAAATACCGGCAGTATCGCGCGAATTAAAAGTGGTAAAGAAATTTTGGTGAAAAAACGCGATTAGGGTCCTTGCCTGACACGTGGCCTCAGGCGGTATTGGAAAACCATTTACTTCGTGTAAATTTTAAGTTTTAATGTCCGGCCTTTGAAAAAACGCGATATCAATTTGGTTCGTTCGATCTGGAGCGATGGAGATTCAACGGTGTTTGTGTATTGAAATTGTGAAGGGGTTAATAAAGCGAAGATCAACGGTGGCGGTCACTCGGTTGGAGCGCAATGACATATTAATCGTTCGATCCACTTTATCGGCGGACATTGCATTGGTCTCACTGTCATTGGAGAGGTAAGTTAAATATGTGGGTTTTATTATAAGGTTCTTAATAATTGAACAGGGCTGTAATATACGCTCATATAATATAGTTGATATGCAATGTCACCAAGGGGTCCGAAGTATGATGGTTAGCGTATAGTAATACGCTGTGGGCCCAAAACCTTATGTTAATATTTGAATATAAACCAAAGTTAATACGCAAGTGGGACCCTTTTGTTCATCGCACCGAACTGTTGAAGGATGCGATTGCGATTAATCACATCGGATCTATCGCAAAGGAATTAATTGCATCGGAGTGAAAGCAGAACATCGAAACATACTATTGAAAGTTGCGATTACGATTAATCGCATTGGAACTATCGCAATCGGAAGTATTCAGAGGCGATTCATTGCATCGGGGAATAAGAAAATTTTGGCAAGTGGGCCCGAGGTTTATAAGTTTAATGGGTGTTGATGAAGTCTAAGGCTTATCGACTGTTTCGTAAACATTCGAATGGAGAACGTAGTGTATGTTGACATACATTATGATTGGAATGTGTTGGCGGAGTTAATAACCAAAGAAAGACTTGAATGAATGCCTCTGATGATTAATGTGCCATAGAGTTGTTATAAGGATGTGTTTGGGTTTAAACCTAAGGTCAAGGATACCATATAGCGTTGGGTCGGAACACGTATAATATATTGATATGTTACGTTTAAAGAAACGCCGTGAGCTATCATTATATTGGTCCTAAATAAAGCTTATAGAAGCAAAGGTCAAGGATTAAGTGGGCATGATATATATATTATAGCAAGCCCTGGAGTTTATTATAATGATCCCAATACTCGAACAGAGGTCATGATGTATGTGGAGGTATAAGTATATAATGTGTATGATAAAGCCGAACCTACATATGAAATGAGTCTGAGTGCGGAGGCACACTATAGTTAGATGCGAAGGGTAGCTTTGAACATTAAAATACGATTATATGATGGGTTGTTGTAACGCTCATCGTTGGTAGGCCCTACTATTTGGCAATGCTTAACTCGAAAAATGATAAGAGGGGTTTTGGCTATGGTTTCCACTATAAGTTTAATTAGACAGCTTCTGTATGTAAAGTGACTGCATCCATGAAATGGGTTTTTACCACAGATTTGAAATAGGTGCATATAGAAGAGTTGAAATCTGGGTTGATTGGGTTCTTTGTATATGAAATCATATTACAGACTTTGTGGGTTATTGCTATGAGGTGAACCATAAGCTTGAAGAAAAGAATTAAAGCCTCCGCATTCATTTATTTAAACTGCCAGTAAAGGAAACCAAAGCATTGGAATTTGCCCAGATTTAAAGTCAGCAGTTATATATATTGTAACGCATTTATATATATACAACAGACACACAATTGCAGTGAACAGGTGAATATGCACAGGAATGAGAATGTGGTTTTGACAGGTGTACAAGCAGAGAAAGCAATAGAATATGCAGAACTGAAAAAGATAGTGAACAGAGTATGTAGAACAGTTTCTTAACAGTAGCAGAAAAGACAAAACCAGCAAAGCCAAAGGCCAGAAAATGGGCTGAGTGAAATTGTTTTTATGTAACTGAAAATGTGAATGTAAATGTTGTAATTTATTTTATATTGTTTGTGATGCATTGGCAAGTCTCCGGAGGAAAACAAAAATCCCACTGTAATATTGAAATTAGTACATATTGTTATATTTGTTCTGAATGAGCTGGTAAAAGAAATGAGAAGGCAGAAGGCAAAGAGGCATGGCTGTCCATTTCGAATTCCCTGAGGGAATTGTTAAGTCCCTATATTAATAGTGTAGCCCCTTATTATGTTAGTGTAGCCCCCCTTATTTTTATTATTGTACCCTTGTAACCCCCATTTGGTTATTATTGTGCCCTTAAATTATTATTGTTAGGTCGGCTAGGATTACATTGTGGCCCACTAGGATTACATTATAGCCCCATGGACTCCTATATATAGAAAGGAGGTTTTGTAAATTGTATCATCCAAGAATTGTTCATTTATGTAATGTATTGGAGGTTGCCCCCTCGAAGTGGCTTATTTCTAAGGCTTGATATCTCTTTTCTTCTATTTTTGGAGCTGGTTACACAACATTTGGTATCAGAGCTTTGGATTCTAGGGTTTCGCTGCTCCAAACAGGTCATCATGGCATTTTCGCTATAACTTTTTTCTACGAAGTTTCAGAAGCTGAAATTTTTAGGGTGCGAAGCTGAAATCCTGAGGAAGATTGTCTAAAAATTTCAGAGCTTGGTTCGCAATATTTTCAGAGATATCATCTGTGGAAGTTAGGTCTTTTTTCAAGCTCCTAAACAGGTCATCGTGGCATTTTCGCTATAATTTTTTTCTACGAAGGTTCAGAATCTGAAATTCATATGGTGCAAAGCTGAAATCCTGAGGAAATTCATCAAAAAATTTCAGAGCTTGGTTCGCAATATTTTTGGAGATATGATCTGTGGAAGGTAGTGCTTTTTCAGGCTCCTGAATTTCATCTCAAAGAGGTGATCGTGGGAAACGTTCAATAACTCTCTCTCTGAAGATTGGATTGGAGTGCCGTCAAAAGTGGTCACAAGTACACAGCCTGTAGTTTCTTCGCTATCAATTTCAGAGACAAAGGACAAAACAGTGACACGTGGCAAGTCGTACAAGTTCGCTCTACTGAACCAGTCCAGAATTAGGTCATTGTGGGAGATTGGACACAACTTTGTCTTGGAGAATCCAAATTAGGTCAGACCTGTGGCATTCAAAAGAGACTTCAGAGGGCTAGTTCAGTGCTTAATTTTAGATTTTTAAGAGCCGCAATAACAGAGATAATACAATTTCAATATCGAGCTCCTCAAAAGCAAGAAAAAGGTGTGTATTTTTCCGAATTGCATAAGTCTCGTTTGAAGAATCAATTTGAATTGAATCCAAGGGCATATTTTAGAATTTTTATCAGTATTGGGCTCTATAATGCCTCCAAAAAATAATTCCATACCCATTAATCCCTCAAAAAACTATACTATGACGCATGAAGAGGAAGAGTTGCAGTATGAGATATCAAAATTACGGTACCAAGTGCAACAATTTTCAATCTTACGAAGAGAAATTGAAGATGAAATAGATGGTTTAAAAGCAGAAATGGAGGCTAAGTTGGATGGTTTGAAGGATCAAATAATAGCAAATATGGATGATAAATTAATGGAAGATCACATCGAGCATCAACAACAAGTTCTCCAACTCTCAAAGGATAACCCAACTTTGGTGCAGAATCTAATGAAACAACAGGAAGATCAACATCACATCGAAAGAAGTTATGAAGCAGTCATAGAAACAATAACTCGACAAGTACGATCAATTTTAGAGTATCTCAGCAAGTGGAAGAACTTTCCTGTAAAATATTTCACATGGGAGGATGAGAATTTTATACAGAAGCATCAAGAAATAATCAAGCGTTGAGGACAACACTTGTTTGAAGGAGAGGGGCATGTTAAGTCCCTATATTAATAGTGTAGCCTCTTATTATTATTGCACCCTTGTAACCCCATTTTGGTTATTATTATTCCCTTAAATTATTATTGTTGGAGTCGGCTAGGATTACATTGTGGCCCACTAGAATTACATTATGGCCCCATGGACTCCTATATATAGAAAGGAGGTTTTTGTGGATTGTATCATCCAAGAATTATTGTTCATTTATGTAATGTATTGGAGGTTGCCCCCTCGAAGTAGCTTATTTCTAAGGCGTGGATATCTCTTTTTCTTCTATTTTGGAAATTTGGTTACCAACGGGAATGCTACTTTTTTTGATCATACAAAAATCTCTATAAATATCTCATAGATATGCATATAGAGGTTAGAGAATGCAGAATTGAGGCAGAGAAGATAAGAAGAAGGAGGAGAGGCCGATAGAAAATATGAAAAATGCGAGATGATCTCGAGAGCGGTCATGAGGGCCGATGGGCCAGAAAATAAGGAACGAGAATAGAGTTGATATCCAAGGTAAATCAGCAAGTGTTTTATTTTGAAAGAGTAAGGAAGTTGGAGCTTCCCTATCAAGTTGTAGCTTGATAGATGTCAGTTGTAGCTGACTGAGGTAGGAGCCTCCTGTAGGTTGGTGCCTGCAGAAAATAGATGGGAGTTGGTGCTTCCACATCAATTTGTAGCTTGATAAAATGTCATTTGTAGCTGACTGAGGTAGGAGCCTCCTGTAGGTTGGTGCCTGCAGAAAATTGACGGGAGTTGGAGCTTCCTTGCAAGTTGTAGCTTGCAGAATTGAGGTTGGAGCCTCCTGTAGGTTGGTGCCTACAGAAAATCAGTGGTGAGAGGGAGTTGGAGCTTGCCTTTGCATCACAACAATAATAAGATGTGGTTTTATCCCTTTATGGGTTTCCACTTATATCTAGTGTCTCTGTGCATGATGTGTATGTGTTGATATGGTTTATCTCATCTGCTTAATACTTGCTACTCTCATATTAAGTCTGCTGTTACATTATATTAATACTTGCTTCTCACATTCTAAGATTACTCACATATTAATTTGAACATGAAATGAAGGTGTAAATAAGTTTTA
Organism: Pinus albicaulis; assembly: GCA_034641835.2. Classification (NCBI taxonomy): domain Eukaryota; kingdom Viridiplantae; phylum Streptophyta; class Pinopsida; order Pinales; family Pinaceae; genus Pinus; species Pinus albicaulis. The sequence goes on along the minus strand of CM076574.1, from coordinate 316,813,145 downwards.
ATGAAAAGTTTTAAAAGTCCGCAGATGTGTTAAAGCTGATTCAACCCCCCCTCTCAATTTAAATAAGGGTTCAACATGATCAAGCTTAACTCCGGAGGTGGTGGGCCCTCCCATGCTTGGAGTAAGTTGAATTACTGCAATAGAAAAAAGATTTTAAAGCATCACAAACTAGAATTCGATTTTAATCGTGCACCATTGATTCTGCTCAGGACATCACTTGAAGGCGAACGTGTATTGTTAAGACAACATTGAGAAATTTATTTACATAATTCCAGCACAACGATTCTTGGTTACACAGACAGCAATTCCCCTATCTCTATTACATGACTGCAAATTTAATTCTGGTTCTACATCTCAGAAAATCGACCTTACATCTCCAAAAATTAATTCCCCTTTACATCTGAGAAATTCCACACTTCTATTTGACGGACTCTCTCTCTCTGCGCCCTATCTAATTGATGGACGAACTCCCCTTAATTACATTTCCATTGTCTAAATGATGGATTAACTTTTGCGCTTGAGAAATCCCTCTTGACTAAATGACGGACTCATGAATTACCTCTTTTTCCGCTCTAGGAAACATATTTATACATTTAATTACAAATTTGGGGATCAGAATGTAGGAGATTATTATTTTTAACAATTTTCCAGAATAAGAATTAGTTTTTGAAACAAAATGTCAAATGAGGGAAATTTCTCCTCTTTTCATGGGATGCTTCTGTTGCTGGAAGGTGCAATCTTGGTTTCTAGAGGAATTTTGATCCTCATGCACTGCTGGTAGAGACAACGCATATCAGGCAAGCTCCAATCTGGGATTAAGATTTCTGTTGCAACAAGCAAGTCACGCATTCATTGTCACCACGCATTCCAGTGGATGAGGCTAGCTAGGGGCCTACAAACCCGGCATTCACCTTTTTCATTATATTCAACAAAGTTTCCATATAAAATTTTATATCTTTATACTTCGTTCCGGAAGTAGACTCTGCTACCTATCCAGCTTTGAAGTATAATTCCACAAGTTCAAATCCTTTTCAATCAAAGAGCATTAAGGGAGACAACTCCTGAGATTTGTTGTCTTTGATAGTGTACGCACGCCCCCGGCCTGGAATCATCGATATGTTTCCATCTCTGCCACGGAACTTACACTTCTGCACACGATGAGCTGAGCCTCTACCTTTTGGGAGGTCCACCATTTCTGACAGTGTGACACACAACTCTGTCTGTGGATGCATGGAACGCATGTTCCTTATTCTCTATACATGTAAGCAAGGCAGTTCCAACAACAATTTTCAATCGCATTCGCCATATCATAAGGATGGCAATCGATAAGAGCTTTGACGAAGGATGCGATCCTCCTTTTGTGCCTCTCAGAATTCCATTAAGCTTGGCTTATCCCCAATTGATGATGTATGGTTGAAAATGATGCGTGACATGGATGCCACAATCGGTAGCCATGATCCATTCCAACAAGCTTTTAAGCATTTGCTCCGGGATGGGGACAACCATCGTTCGGGGTTTCGACCTTTTATTTAATGTGGCAAGGTTGAAACCACGAATTCTCCAATGATTGGTGATTATACAATGGTATGAGCGCTTGCAGCAAAAAAATCATTAAAACCATTGAAACCATTATGCATCCTGAACTCCAGAATTGATCCCACATTCAGTGGTATGCTTTAAATCATCAACAAAAAAAACATAAACTTCCTGTGGACAGTGAGTTGGGTATTCAGGCATTTCAGAAGATCTCTTACGATTGCTCTTATGCTCTCTATGTAGTTGGTGAATTCCTTCTAGCATCATGTTGCAGAGTGACCCAACATTGCAAAGACAAATCTGGGATGTTTTACCACTGCCTGTTCGACCATAAGAAAAAAACGCCCCTTTTTGTGTAGCGAAATATAGACAGAATGATGGACTTCACCATAACCCTGTTCGAAAATGAATATTGGTGTGATCCTTATCGAGTGTTCCTTCAAAGCTAGTGATTTGCAAGAGAAAAATATTATTGTGCCAACGGAGGTGCGATGAATCAAACTCATGACATATTAAACATTCTCAACAAAATAGCATTCATTATTTGCTCAACATTCTCAAAGGTGAAGCACGATCCACCATCCATGAATCATAAGTCCGGTTTTGCCAAGGATAGAGAATATGCCACCACAGCTTTTATTAATGAGAAGGTTTTTATTAACGAGACTATTACACAAAACACTTATTCAATTTAATTACAAAAAAAAATAAAAAAAAATTAATTATAAATGCATCTAATTAGCAATATAATGGATAAACAATGATTAAAATCCTATATCTATTCGATAAAAACCATAAAAAGTTGGACAAAGATGCAGCTCAACATCCCCCCATGTTGTGTAATATTCCTACTTAGCCTGAGATG